>CAJVPY010003698.1:0-13682 GCA_910591965.1 Dentiscutata erythropus
ACGGCAATTTGGCTCAACCGGACAAATGATTGGCTGACAAGTGCCGCTTCGCGGCACTTGACAGCCAATATCATTTGCCCGGTTGAGCCAAATTGCCGTTATTCACAAATTTTTGCCCAATAATGTATACTTATGGGTCTTTAAATAGCTTACAAGCTCTTATCAGTTTTTATATGATTACTCTATAAATTTTATAGTCAGTCATATAATTAATCTTAATTGTTTACAGCTCTTGTCAATTTTTATATACGTAGTTACTTTATAAATTTTTATATTTATTTTCGTCACTATTAATATCACATTAACTTTTTAATAATCACGATGTTCCGACTGGAAATTTTAGCCCATATGACCAGAGTTACAAATTAATTATACCAAATTTACAAAATTGTTTATTATATATAAATTATGATCTATGACTGTTAAGCACGATGCAGTGATAAGGTGATCTCTACTTCAAACAAAGTAAAGAAAAATAAGAAGCATTTGATATCGATATCAGAACATCACTTTAATGATAAATAAGAACGCTTTTGACAACAAAAATATAAAATATTAGAAGAACTATCTGTTTAACTAGAAGCTCATTTTGTGAAGAAGATAATTTTAAAAGTTCCTTTTTATAAATGCGCAGGATATTTGTTGATTAAACGGTTAAGTTGACTAACGTCAAATGGTATACTACAGTACTAATTACAATCAAATGACGTTACAGATGGGTTTAACATAATTTTCTTGTTTGTTACTCTGAGTAACTAGCTGTTACGATATATAATAAAAATCACAAGTACATATTTCTTAATAAAGGTTTCACATCATTTATTTCGTGTTTATAACCTCGTAACTATCCAAATTTCGTACTTGCTTCAATTGAAAGAGGAAAGGCTTTTTGAATTATCAATCTGAAAAGCTATAATTTCCCTCTATATATTTGTAAATAAATCATTGACATAATGTGAACATACTCTATTCTTATTTGAATTTTTTAATTCAGAATAAACTTCTTTGTTAATTTGAATACTTTATTTTCTGCTTTAATATTTTGAAAAGTCAATTTGGGCAATTTTCTAGAAAAATTTTCTTTGAATACACACTTTTAATTGAAAAACGGTTATTTCTCTGAAAAGATGGTAAATGCAACAGAATATTTAGACCAAAATTACCCAAAAGGAAATAGAAGCCAAATAATCGAATTAGACATTAGTCATAAAAGCTTAGAAGACAAATTTAATTCAACCGATTTTTTAGGGTTGAGGATAATAAACTGCTCCTTTAATCAATTAACTGGATATTTTTGGGGTTGGAGAAGTACAGTAGAAATATTCGATTGTTCTTATAACCTATTTCCGGGAACTTGGCTATTCGTTACTCCTTTTCTTCAAAAATTAAATCTATCTCATAATAAAATGGATGGAATCAAAGTTACTCAAAATGCTATCACTCATTTTGATGTTAGTGATAATGCAATTTTTGAGTTAGATTTGAGCGAAAGTGGAAATTTACAAATATTAAACTGCTCATATAATCCACTTACTAAATTAATTTTGCCTGATTCTTTTGATCCCATTTCTTTTGATTGTAGTAATACTCTCCTTAAAAAGGTAGAAACCAATTCTTTTATTTTTGATTGTCAAACTGGTACTAAAATTATTAGAAATACGGCATCATCCCTTTCCTCATCGTTCAACTCTTTGAATAATAGTACAATAGTTGGAATAATTTTTGGCATATTAGGTTTTATCGGTTTGTGTGTTGGATTATTTCTTGTTCGTAAAAAAATATATTGCGCTAAAGAACAATCATATCTAGCATACTAGCAGCATTCACTTTATTTCAAAGCCACCATTTACTAGTAAACTTAACATGACAAGACTTGACACTCTTTATTTACCAATAATTTACTAAAAATTTATCAACTTTATGGAATTTATTACATTTATTACACTGATGGGATTTATGGAATTTATTACATTTATTACATTTACGGAATTTATGGAATTTATTACATTTATTACACTGATTGTAACACCGAAGATTTTATTATAAATAAAGGCCGTGAAGGCCCTGAGAACAATAAGTTCCGCTTGCTTATAACTATCGATCCCTAATAAAAACTACCCAATTGACCCAATTGACCCATATAAACCCAAGTCTCTAAATAAACCCGCTATACTAAAATACCTCTTACCCTGATCAATCACTATAGCATAGTGAAAGATCTTCATCCATCGATTGTCTTGCTCACGTGACTTTGAAAGAAGATTGTTTTCCGGTTGATTCTCGACGGACTGAGAACTACCGTGGTTGTCCAACTATCCCAACGTATTGTGGATTAGTTGTGGTTGTTTTCCAGTTTCCCAACGTGCTGTGGAATCTGTGGTTAGATTGAGGATCTTAGTGGAAGAACTCAAGCCGTGGTTTCGTTAGAGATATTGTAACCGATAGTATCAGTGTTAGTGTTCCATAAACCACTTCCAACATAAGTTGTAAGGAGATATACCTACGTATAAAATCACCCACTCGCCAAATCTAAACGCCTCTTCGACTAAGCCAAACGTAGGTTACACAAAGCCTTGATTTGATTAGCGACCGACTCGCTGCTTTAGGCCGTGCAGTCCCGAAATACTTATTTTTGCGAGTGGTACAAACCCAAAAAGGAAATTGCATTTGTAAATAAACTAAGAAAGTTTAGTGATTAGGACGTTAGGGTTAGCGTTAGGGTTAGTGTTAGGGTTGTGAGCTTTAGTGATAATATGAGTTTTTTATATGTAAAATTTCGTTCCTGTTATTTTTCATTAGTCCAACAAGGTCGATTTAAACACTAGTTTTTGAGTATTTTCTCTTTTTCGGTTTTTTTTTGCGTTTTTCTTCGCTTTGCTCACGTGTCGGGCTGATCCGGGATCATCATATTTTACATTCTCCGATTGGCTAATTTCCCTTTTTGGATTTGTATCACTCGCACAAATAAGTACACACTGACTAAAAAAATGTGTTACACGATTTCAATGTGTAAATGTTACGTTTTTGATGCATTATATTTATTAAAATCAAAAAGAGTAACTTCGAACTTTTTGTTTCACGTGACAAAAAGTTCGAAGTTACTCTTTTTGATTTTAATAAATATAATGCACATTAGAGTTATGTTTACCAAAGTCATAAATTAGTTCTACAGAATTGTTTTTACCAGTTACGAATAATTTATATTTACCAGAATTGACAAATTGCTTTATTTAACGAATTATCTCTATCTACCAAATTATGTTTACCAGAGTTATGAATTAATTCTACTAAATTACCGTTACCAAAGTTACGAATTAATTAATATTAATTATATATCAATATGAATCTTGAAGGGTTGATTCACATGACCTTATCTCTGCCTACATTAAGGCAGAGATATGGTCATGTGATATTAGCAATTCTCTTTATACCAGGAACTGAGTACGAAGTACGAAGTGTATGGTTTACAAAAAATAAAATTTCATGTCACTTTTATATTCATTGTAAAGTTTTCAATTACATTAAATTACCTTGTACATTTTTAAATTAATGAGACAAAAATCTAGCTTATCTATTAAAAAATTTTCATCGTTTATTAACCCCTCATACCCATTTTTACATTCATAAAAAAGTTTTTATTAACACTGAAAAAATTATGATCAACCGTTTTTGAGATAGATTCACTTTTCCAGAAAAAAAAAAGAAGCTTTCTGAAAAAAAACCATCAACTCTATTAGATACTCCTTATATTCTTTATGACGAACTTTTTTCTCCCTAAATTTTTGAATTCTTTAAATCCAGAGAGTTCATTATACCAAGTAGCTAAGCATAGCGGGCTTTATTATGATTGGTTGATTTTTGAAGATCATCTCGTCATATTAAAGTCTTATTAAAGGGTCGTCTAAAGCGGAGCAGAATCACGTGATATACGACCAATCAAATTATAGAATTTTGATGATCGCCGACGAAGCAAAACAAGAAAAAAAAAAGCGAAAAACTTGAAAATACAAAAAATGGCAGTCTAAACCTACCTTGGGTAAGCTAAGTAAAAATGTCGGGAAGGCAATTTTGCTTATATATAACTATCTAAAGTCTGCTCTAACTGTAATTCAAGATGACCATAACCCTAAAGTTAATTCGATGAAATAGATATTATAAGAATCTACTCCGCTTTAGACGTCCCCTATTTTAGAAAATAAAATTATAAATTTATTGATTATTTTTAAATTGCCCATCATACAAACAATAATATATGTATAATTTTATCTTTCAAAAAAAATTTGAACTTGCACTCTTGTAATAAATTATAAATTAAATAAATTAAATGCTATTATTATATATACAACAGACAAGTTAAAAAAAAGGCACAAATACCTTATTAAATATTATGCCAATTTATACATTATAATAATAAGTAATCTAGTATTACCAAATAATCTTTGTAAGCCATAAAGTTTCATCAAACCAGTATTATAGCATAATGCCAAATATTTATCTCTTCAATTTGCAAACCATCACGCTTAATAAGTGAAACTAATGCATTCTCATTAGGAGAACTAGAATCTTTAAAATCAAAGTAGCTCCACTAGATTGCGCATGTTCTATAAATATAAGAAAAATAAAATCATAACTAGAAAGCTTTAGACTCTATTAAATAAATTCAACTAATTCACAGAGAAAAACTAAAATAAATTGGATACTGAAGTTTTCTAAAAAAATAAAGCCTCTGTAGATATACCTTATTATTAAAATTGAGTTAAGATTTTATATACAATATATATAATTATAATAATTAAATAATAACTTACTA
Source organism: Dentiscutata erythropus (assembly GCA_910591965.1). Lineage (NCBI taxonomy): Eukaryota > Fungi > Glomeromycota > Glomeromycetes > Diversisporales > Gigasporaceae > Dentiscutata > Dentiscutata erythropus. The sequence continues at coordinate 4,811 of CAJVPY010003698.1, forward strand.
ATAATTAATTCAAATCGCTGGACAGAAATATATACAAAGCGACAGATCAATGACAATATTCTAATGCAGATAGTGTTGTCACTAGAAGCTCACTGAAAGCTTACTGAAGTAAATTAATAAGGTCACTGGAATGTTTACACTACTGGAAACATAAAAATTTCCTACTAGAAGGAAAATTAACAACGCTAAATGCAGGTGCTGATATCAAATTGATAAGAATCTCAAAGATTTGTCACTAATAAAAAAGACACATAATACAAGTAAACTATTTTTGTATTAGTAGAAATCTTCAAAAGAAACATAAAAATAACAAACCCTTCGCAACTCAAATTTTCTTAGTATTAGTAAAGTTCCTCTAACCTAATTAGCGAAATGCTGTAACGACGAGGTCCTGGGAAATAATGCAGTAATGCTTACGTATATAGTTACACAAACTAGTTATCTTATCTATTATGTGATGTTTATATTTTTTGACCAATCAAAATTGTATGTGATTATATTGAGGGTGATACAAATTTGTGATCATCACTGGGTTCACTCTTCTTAAAGTGCCCCCCTGGTCTGATGTCTACACACGAGATCAAAACAATGGATAGTAATAATTATATATATATATATACCTTTAATTTTATTTATTTATTTATATATAGTAAGCTTATATTATATTTACATGATATACTGCTTAAATATAGCTAGGACTAGAAAATCCAATTAAAACCAGATTATTGTAAATATTTCATTGTGTTCATTTAGTAAAAAATAAAGACTATTAATATACACAAGTTTGTAGTATTTATTTTTATATAGTAAATGTTTCTTTTAAGGTTTTTATTCACGTGAATATAATAGAGGAGTATAAAATTAAATGTATTCGATAACTTGTTAAACCTAAAATCACAATTATGGTATTAATTAAGTGAATTCTAATCAGTTATGATTTAATATATCATGAGATGTAAACATAATTATTGTTGGGAGCCTGAAAATTATACATAGCATGGAAGAAAAAGTCAAAATATTAATACACTGTTAAAGGTTTGTATATTAGGCTGTGTTAGGCTGTGTGAGGCTAGTGTGAAAGCCTTCCAGGAATTGTATCTTATAAATCTCTAAATATATAAAAGTCTCAGTAGTCCTAGTTAATAAATTAGAGAAATGTTTAAGAGCTTTCCATCAAATAATAATTTCTCATTATCATTCGTTGACAATCGAGCCTCTCTCGATTAGATGAGAATGTTATCTAATTCAATAATTCAATCCAGAGTTACGACTGGGGTTAAACTGTGCATTGGTTCGGGTCGCTCTCTCAAGCATTCATAACATTCATAACAACGTATAGATTAACCGGCTAAGCAGCTAAGCGGCTGGCTTAAAACATTAGGTTATTGAATTTTTTAAAGTTAACAAAAGGATCGTCACATAGTAAAGTATAGCTAATCAATATCAAGGATCTGCCACGCATTTTTGTGCGGCACTATAGATTCAACAAAGCATAGACAGATCGACGCTATTGAATCCTGTCATATGTTTAGACTTTTGACATGCAAATAAGGAACAGATATATTTAGCGTTAGGTTTGAATTGAGTTTGGGGAATCATGATACAGCAAATATCAACCCCTAAATACAGTTCTATTCGGTAATATTTATAATCAGATGCAATTTATAAATATATATCATCTAATTTAAAGTTTTAAATAACTCCTTCGGTATTTGCAATTTTAATTAACGAAGATCTCAGATTTAAGATTTACGTAAATGAGAATTGAAACGTTTTTTATACAAAATATATATATTTCGTATTACAAATTTTTATGGCATGTTTATTTTTGCAGATTTTATAAGATCGTTTCAAATTTAAAAAATTGACTGAGAATAGAATTAGAAATATTATTAGAGTAGAAGAACTAAGAGAGTGAAGCTAAAAAATTATAGTTTGCGAGGAATGTACACAGAAGGTAATTTTGTAGGTAAAATTTAAGTTGCAAAAATTTTTTTTTTTTTTTTTTTTTTGCATTTTTAATCTTGAAAAGTTTGATTGGTCAACGAAAATTTTTTCTATTAGATAATGGATTACTAATTAGGAATTTATTTTAATTTTGGCGTTTAGTCCACTTTTTTTTAACTAGTTATATATATACACATATATATATATATAGGATAGACGCTTTGTTTTCTCCTATAATACAGTAATACTGATCGATTTTATATTTTATATCGATATATTTGCATAAAGCATTTATACATAAAGCATACTGCGGTCATAATATGTACATATCGATATCAATCAAAATCTTTCAGTTTTTTTTTTTAAAATGCTTACTTATCTGATCTTTTTTTGTTTATTGATCGTGTGATTAAAGATAAGGAAACCATGAAATTATTGATCAACATTTAACCAATACAAAATGAAGTGTTGTGCAAATGCACATTCGGCATTTTTGTGTGCATGATACTGATAAGAAATCTTACAATCCTTAAAAACTGCTTTATTTTCATCATGACTCGTGGTTGCGTCTTTTTGACTCATAGGTTTCTCTTCTTCCCCAAATGGAAATTCAATGGGATTTTTAATTTCATGTTGGGTTGGATTACCTGGATTCTTATAACGATAGATAAGGTTAATACGATTAGAATGCAGAGGGCAATCTGATCTTAGAGATAACGTAATAAAGATAGTAAATAAATAACCAATCTACAAATTAACAAATTATGATTATACCACGTGAGTTTCATACTGTCATATCGTTACATATTCGGTGGTCAGATCTTGTGAATTTTTTGACATAAAGACTCTTGAAAGAGATTCGGTTAAGGCTGTAAGATAATCCTAACAGACTAACCAATAAAATCTCCGACAGTACTAAATTTGGTAAATCTAGATTTTGAAATATTATATATAAGCCCGCATAATTTCTATTCTCCCCCCACAAAGCAAAACAAAAAATTTTTTTTTTTAAATATATAAATTTTTTCTTCGAGATTTTGTTTACTTTACGCTAGAAGCGTTCGAAAAAAAAAATGTATCCAAAAAATGCTATACATGTTTCTGGAGCTGACGGTGATCTCGGTATGCTTTTAAATAAAAAAAAAAAAAAACTTTTTCGAAAAACTATCATATTATCATTCGCGTGTTTAATGATAAATTTTTGTTCAATTTTTTAAAGGCACTTTAATTGTTCGGAGTCTTTTGGAAATGCCAAACCTTCATTCTCACCTTTCAAATACTCCTGTTCATGCTGGAGTACACCGTGAAACAATGAAATCAATCGAATTAGAAGAAAGAGGAGCTTTGGTTTTCGAAGTTGAACCTATAACTCAACCAGAATCTATTGTTCGTATTCTAAATAGTGCGTCAAAATTACTTTTATTAATTGACCCTCTAAGTGGTGAAATTACACGAAAAAATTTACTTGCTTTCGCAGAAGGGTATGTATTATGGCTGTCACGTGGTTTACTTTACAATTCGATTAGTAATCGAATTTACTTGTCTTTTTACTATAATTTTTTTTTACATATTATCAATTATAATTATATTCACATGTAAATTATCAATTACTGTTTATTTTAGATATATAAACGCGGCTAAAGAAGCTAATGTAGAACACATCATATTTCCTACTCCATTTGCAAAAGTTGATGCTCCATATTCACCGCCGTTGACTCCCTCTGATGATTCTGAGGATTATGCAATTCCAAATAGATCATATCGAGATCTATTTGAAATAATTGAATCAACTTTGAAAAATTCTTTTGATGCTTCACAAATAACAATTATTAGATATCCCGGTGTGATAAGTCAACATTTGTTACGTTTCTCGCGATACATATGTGAAAAATCGCAAATACCGATGATTGATAATCCCAACGCGATCTTTGAATGTTGTGACGTTAGCGACATCGTCCGTGCGCTATGTTATGTTCTTTATTGTCCTGTACAACGATATGGTGGTAAAGAATACAAGATAACAGGTCCAAACCTGTTGACAACTCAAGAAATTGCTGTTAAAGCGTCGCTAGGTCTAGGTCGTGAGATTAAAGTTGAATTAATGTCAATCAGACAATTACAACGTATGTTGATGGATATAACCTCTAACAGAGAAGTAGCTGCTTACCTTTTAGAATTATGGGGATTACAAGGTTATGTTGGTGCTTCTCGAAGAGCTCAAGTAACTCGTGACTTAGAGATAATTACGGGCGGTGCAGGAAAGAGCTTGAGGGAATTTTTTGAAAACAATCGTGAGGATTTTATTGGAAACTATCAATAATTGAAATTTAGTGATTCCGGCCAATAATGTATGATCGGCTGAAACTAATTTTCGGCTTAGTCGATTGATTGACTTATAAAATTCATATATCACATAAGCTTTTGATCATTACAAAAAAGCTGTGATTTTTTTTTTTTTTTTGTATATATAGAATTCAAATATCAAGTAATAAATTGTTATAATCAATCGTCGATGAAATTTTAAGGAAAATTTTCTTTCGGACGTAGTTTCTGGCAAATTTAATATCAAATGTAATCATATTCATTAGATTTGGTTATATTTTCATAGAAAGTCAGTAGAACTGCGATTATTCGGGTATTGGAAATTTCTTAATTACAAAAAAGATTTATACTATTATTATAGTACTGAAATTGAAACTATTTTTTAGTTATGGACATTGTCGAATTTTTTTTTTTCTTTGCTAAATGTTAAATACTACAAAATTTTATAATTCACTGTATAAATTATGTTTTTTTCTTTCTTTTTTTCATATATTTGCGAGTATTGACAAAAGTATATATTTTTACTCTTCATTCTACTTTGTAATATCAACAATAATAGTTTAGACTTCATAATTTTTCAAATTTTCTTTGTTAAAATGTCATCAATGCGATGGCGCACAATCTTTCTCAAAAAAAAAAAATTAATAATAAAAGTCGCCTAAAGGTCATATGAGCAAAACCACGTAATTTCGTATTGCGCAGATTCTTTATAATGGGCTGTGTCAAAATATATATATATCTAAGATTAGATTAAACAATACAACGATTAATAAGGAAAAAATTTTATTTAATAAATGGTCTCATTGTTTTTGATACAGAAACAGGTTTCACCTTCTTTCTTTAACTTTGTCCAATTATCCAGCATCACATTATCACGTTAAATAGGTATCGTCCCTCGGAATCAATATTACTCTCCAATCGGATAATCTTTGATAATCGAAACAAATATCTTGTTCTTTTTATTTGTATAATAAATAAAAATGATGTAAAAATTAACTACATTATTTATTATCTGTTATTTATATAATTATTAATTTGTAGTACACAATACACATTTACTTAATTTTTGCATAACAATTTATAACTAAATTAGATAAATTTCAAGATAACAAACATGTGTTCGTTTTTTATTTCTGATTGGCTAAACATTCTTACTTATTGTAAATATCTGGTACAAATCAATATCATTTCAATATAATGTTTAATGTAATAATTTAATATTATATATACCTTATTATCGAAAGTGAGACCAATAAAATGTTGAGTCATTCCAAACAGTTTAGGTAACATCATTAAGTGCATAATTATTTTATGATTTGTTGTTAGGCGAAACCTAGGTTTTGCGTTTGCGAAAGGTGAAACCCTAGTTTCGACCTTACCTTCACTAAAAAAATTTCAGAAAGGAGAAATGGCGGAACTGGAGAAATGTGGTGAAACTGACGAAATGTGGCGAAACTAAAAATTGACTAGCCAATGAAGGCTAAAAAATATATTATATTCCATGACCCCTAATGTTCGTCCGTGGATATTTTTATGATGACGTAATGCCGTGAAAATATCAGATTATTTCATGAAAATTACGTCATCAGTAAAAATTTTAATCAAAAATGTTACGAGGAAATAATTCCACTAGGGTGTCAAGTGTCTGAAATTCAATTTTTAATTTAGTTGCGGGCCCACAACTAAATAAAAATCTACTTGCGGATTATATGAGTTTAGTTGCGCATGTGAATATATCTATATGCAAATTCGAACATTTCTACATATGCATTTCAGATTTTTGTTGCGGAAACTTATAAATTTCAGACACTGTGATAAGCAAATTTTGATTCATATTACAGTATTAAATTACTATTAAAAGAACGTCTTTTCAAAATTTAAATATTTAATTATTTTTTAATTTAGTAAACTAATTTTAATTCTTTAAATACGTCTTTATCAATTAATAATCGCATATTCTACCGTATAAAACTCCCAAAGGTGTTATTTTGAATAATGACCAAAATTAAGTTTAATTTAGGCCAAAGTTTGAAATTACATCCCTGGGCGTTATTTCGCCTTTATACGGCTAGAATGGTGGGTATTACTTGATAAAAGGCGCATTTAAAGAATAACTTGCTCTATATCTTTGTTAGAAACTCAATGAAGGTTTAATGGGCATAAAAAGACTTTTCATTGTGAGCATTTCAACTCTATGGAAAAACTATATATTTTTATACTCTTTATCCGTATTCAATGATATTCACGGTTTTAGTAATCCACAAATAGTATTGAATGAATATCTATGGGATAACTACCCGTAAAAGAATTTATGGATATTCATTGAATATTCTGGTTATACTGTATTAATTCTAAACAAATATTTCATCGAATATTCACGACTATATCATATCTAATATAATCTAATTTTCACTCATGAATTTTCTGTAGCGGAATAGATACGTATTCACGGATCTCAGCTCTAATTTAGGGGTAAATCCCTCTCGGACGTCTCCGATCGGGCTAATTCAGACAAAAACAAACCCGAGCATCAGGTTCATGTTTATATGTAAGTCTCCTTCGCCTTTATTGATTCAATAATTTACCGAATAAACTATTGAATTTACATATAAACATGAACCTGATGCTCGGGTTTGTTTTTGTCTGGATTAGCCCGATCGGAGACGTCCCGAGGGTGATTTACAAGGCAAAGACACCATTTGATCAGTGTTGGCCGATGACCTTAATATAGTAAGAATCATAGTAAATAAATCTTTTTAGTAATGTTTTTGATATGAACATATGACCAAAATCCATATGATTATATGACCAAGGTCATATAAAAAAAAAAGATGTTATACACTACATTTGATAGAACAATTAGGAAAATCCGAAACGAATGTTCTCTGAAAAAGATCATCTATTTTTCAAAGAAACTGCCTTTTGTGCACTAACAAAAAGTTCTCCTTAGTCATCAAGCGCCTGTGTTTTTTTGATGGGAGAAATCTCCAGAGTACGGTGTTGGACGATTATGTCATATAAATGACATGACTTATATTATTTGTCATATTATTAGGCCTCCGCACGGGCTGGTCCATGGGCTTTTTTTGAAGCTAATTTGAGCCATCCCTCAAAGTGCTGGTCATATGGCGAATAATCATATGACTAGCACTTTGGGAAATGACCCAGAAAAAACCTATGGGCCGGCCCATGCGGAGCCCTACATATTATGAAGTGCTAATAATATGCATGATCTATATCATATGGCATAGATTCATATGATTCTATATCATATGAAAATATCACATGACATTATGATATTGTCATCGTCCAAGTACGCCAAATCCATGGCATATAATCGTTAATACGATATATTATTTGATCTAAGGAATATATATATATATTGTTATTAGTTAATTCTAATTTAAGTCCGAATGGCTTGGGACCATGAAACAGGCACTTGTGAGATAATTCATCAAGGTCTCGATGTTTCGATATTTTTGTCAGAAATTGTCTTTTTTAGGCTTAGATTTCGTCTTTCACCATTTTCGAAATAGGTTTTACCCTAACATAGTATTAAACCCCAAAATACGTCATAATACGTACCCGTCGTACTATGTGTCTAGTAATGCCGTTTAAATATACGTATTATGCGCCTATGTCATAATACATGTATTCGTAATTCTACGTACGTATAAAGAATAACGTAATTTTATTTATTCGTACGTGCTTAAGTATTATATATTATATATAGGTTAATATAAATTTAAAAAAAAGTCATAATTTTATTTGTTACTGTAACTACATAGTGTTCGGCACAATCAAACAAAAATTCGACAGTCAAATACTTGTGATTAAGTCGGATATCAAACAATCGCAGATTAATCGATACTATATACGTACTGTACTGTACATACGTATATATGTAGTATTGGTTAATCTGCGAGCCCGACTTAATCACAAGTATGGGGGCATCCATAATTTACGTTAAACCAGTATCGTATTGTATGAGGCCTTGAAGATAATCCCATATAGTATTATCTTTAAGATCTCTATAACAATACTGGTTTAACTTAAATTATTATTGACTGTCAAATTTTTGTTTGATTGTGCCGAGCACTAACGCTATCTTTTCATATTATTTATTACATTTATTACAATGTTAATAATTTGTTTCTATTTAATCTTCTAATTTAATTTAACTAATTTTGAACCGAAGCCGATTTCACAACCAAAAATTCGTCTCTAATTTCTCGGGTGAATATTCCATATTTTTAGGATCATTTAATATGCTGGATAGTGAAAACAAGATCGTTGCCTTACTAGTTCATAATAAAATGGGGATCCTGATTTTTTGATTTTATTTGAAAATAAAAAAAAAAGTACTTTTATTATTAATAATAAATCAATTATGTACACATATACATAGTTTATTTAGTTTATCATTGGTAAAAATAAAAAAACGTTTTTAAAACGTGGCGGCTGATAACTGAGACCGAAACCTATTGGATAATTTTAACTTCAAAAAGACGTATGATGATAAAAAATAGGGGAATTTACAAATAAGGGCCTGAAAAGTGAAAATAATTACGGATAAGGGCCCAAATTAAAAATAATTACATAT
>CAJVPY010003699.1:0-13680 GCA_910591965.1 Dentiscutata erythropus
TAAAAAAGTAAATCAGAGCTAAAAAAGTGCAAAAATGCAGGCAAATTTGCCTGCGTTGGTCTACATATTAAGGGATATATATGTATATATATTCGCTTAAATTTGTAAGTATCATTAAATATAATAAAGTAAAACTAAGATATCAGCTAGCAAATATCCATGCTAAACTATCAAAATCTATTTGAAATCTTTAAATATCTGAGCCGAAATCTATATATACTAAGCAGAAACTTATATATATGAGTATATACGAGTATAAATCGCTCAAATTTTGTAAGTATCATTAAATATAATATTAGTAAAAAAAAATACAATATCGGCTAGCTAATACCCAAACTGATCTATAAAAATCTATATAAACCTTTAAAAATGCCAAGCCGAAATTTATATATACATGCAGAAACCTATATAAATGTATAGATACATAGCGTAAATGGAAGTATCATATAGATTAATGTTAATATATGCTAGCTGATATCTTTTGTAGATAGTTCATGTATAGGTTGCAGAAATTTGCCGATACGTGCCAATCTGATAGATCACAGATATGCACCAAGTATCGGTGAGCTATTGGTATGGCACGTATCGCCTGGATTATACTGGATTTTAGTAATCTATATGTAACCTATCGGCTAGCAAATAGGTTGCTGAAATTTTATTGTTTGACTAGTGTATTTCAAGCCAACTTCAAGCTAGGGTTGGTTGGAGCAGCTTACCATTACATGTCCTACCCATGTAACTATTTATTTTTCTGTAATTTTCTTCCCAATTAGTATATATTGACTGCTGCCATTGTGTTCGTATCTCATGCTACCTTTTGGGGTACGGCTGTAATGCAATCTATATCTCAATTTCAACCTTTCTAATTAGTTTTTAATTACGTACTATATTACAAGATTTTTTATTATTATCTATTTTTATACTATTATACTTCCCTATCTTCTTTCTGCAACAACTTTATAATTCTCCCAAATTGGTTCATTCTGGCAGTTTTTCGCTCTTCTTGCTCCTATATTGGTGTACATAGCCCTCCATATATTGGTACCATACGGCACGGTTAGATTTATTAAATCTCTAGTTGTTATCTGCAGTGTACCACCTACTTTATACAATGCTCCTATAGTTGGTATGATTAACTGTAGCATGAGCACCAAAGCTTCCCAATATAACTATGTTATATGGGTATACTACTGACAATCGTTTTACTTCTAGCTTGGTAATGCAAGAGCACCTGGAACCTTGACTTATAGCACATCAGTATGGCACCTATCATCGACGTTGTGATATACAGTGTTTCCTTATTAGTTTTTCAATTTTTCTAATCTTGTATACCAGAGGTGTTCCTTTATTTGGTAAAGCTATCCTCTTACTACAGCCTCTTACTGTATTCATCGCTTCTCTCACTACTTCCAGATATACTGTATTTAGCTATCCTTCTAATCAAGATCTCCAAGACTGCCTTAGGGTTGTTGGTACTACTTAGCCAATTGAGGATTTATATGCATAGTCTTATACGGTATTACTTTCTGTGATGCCATGTCACACGTAGTGCCCAGTCTTCTCTACGGCTCAGGACTTCTTCTAAGAATTCTTTATAGGCCAAATATGTACTTCACATAGTCTTATTGTCACAGGGTTTCGCATTCAAAAGCTTCCGTAGGTTACAGAGATAATTAATTAAATTAATTACCACCAGCTATAATTGAACTATTGACCTCATCTGTAGAGGATTAGGCGCCTAGACCACTAGGCTATGGAACCCTAACTCCTAAAATCATTAGATTAAAAATAATCAATGCATTAAATTTTATGTAGTTTATTATGTTCAATTGCTATTTAATTATTATGCATAATCATTTATAATTGCTTGCTTAATTACTAATTGCTATTATGTGTAGTCATTTAATCTCTGCATGATCACTATGCTTGCCTGATTACTATGCTTGTCTGATTACTATGTTTGCCTGATTTCTATACTTGTCTAATCTCTATGCTTGCCTGATTTCTATGCATAATTGTTATGCCAATTTGATCACTATGTGTGGTCATTTAATTTCTATATGTAATCACTATACTTGCCTAATCTCTCTATGTGTAATCATTATGCCTATTTGATTACTATATATGGTTGTTTAATCCCTGTGCGTGATCACTATGCTTGTCTAATCTCTCTATGTGTAATCACTATGCCCATTTGATCACTATGCGTGGTCGTTCAATTCCTGTGTATGATCACTATGCTTGTCTAATCTCTCTATGCATAATCGTTATGCAAATAAATTAATGTAGTAAGCAATTAGAATTGAAAATGAATGAATATATAAATATAAGAAATTCACTTATAAATACACTAAACTCATAGTATTAATCTTTATTGTTTCTTTTAAAAATAAAAATAAAAATTATTTAAAACAATAATTCATCGATTTGTCTTTAAATACTTTTCTAATTTTGAACAATGTTATCCACTACGAATATACATGTACTAGCTCCGGTATAGCTATATTTTGATCCTTCTATTAAAGTCGAATCAGATAAAAAAAAAAAGCTATGCCCGACAGATAATTATCTTACTATGAATAATAGTAGTACTTCCAATTTGCGAAGCCACGTTATCAATATTCACAAAATTAATATCCCAAGCATTTTAAGTTCTAAAGAGTTAGCCACTTTATTTTCTCAGTCTGGTGAATATCTTCTTAGAGAAACATTAGTCAAATAGATTGTAAAGGATTGCCTTCTATTTACTACCATTAAGTCAGAAAGCTTTCATAAATTATTTGAAGTAATTAGAAAGCTAGAAGGTAATATTACAATACTATTTGCAAAAACAATTAAAAGAGATTTATTAGAATATTACTCAGTATCAAAGGCTTCATTAAAAGAAACACTAGGAAATAACTCGAGTAAGATTTCACTTACTACAGACATATGGACTAGTAATAGTTGTAAGGCATTTGTAGGAGTTACGGCCCACTAGTTTGATAATAATTAGGAAATTCAATCTCACGTACTTGATCTCGCGCCATTCGAAGGACCACATTCTGAAATAAATATATCAAATACTTTGATAAGTATTTGTGAAAACTTCGGTATTACTAAAAAAATTCTTGGCATAACTGTTGACAATACTTCTAGTAATAATACATTCCATATTAGCAAATTTACAGAATTGACCTAAATTAAGGTCCACATATTTTAACAATGCGATTGTAAAACCAACTCTAAAATTTCAGCTATAATATGCATTCTGCAATTGTTAAATTCAGGAACTCTAATTTAGATCTATTCTGCAAATTTGCTAATATACGTTGAAGCATTCGAGTCTTTTTCTATGGAAATTGGTGGTTCTTTCACTCAGCAACAAGGCCATGTTTGTTGCATAGCTCATGTTATAAATATTGCTTTGCAAAATTTTTTGCATTAATTACCAGAACAAGATAGTGATGATGAAAATATTTTAAACCAAACTAATACCTCTGATACTCAAGTCTCAACAATCAAAAAGCTTTATAAGCTTATTGCAAAGCTTTGGCATTTATCCCAACATTGTCAAAGGCTAATCGAAATATGTACTTCTTTCAATATACAATATAAGAATCCAGTTCTTGACTCTAAAACACATTAGAACTCGATGCTTAATATGCTTGAACGAGTCATACTTATAGCTCCAGCACTTTGTAAAATAGTTAGAGAAATTTCTGAGCTAAGTGAATTTGGTCTTCTGCTATGAGAATAAAAGATGCTGGAAGAAATTACATTATCTTTAAAAGTTTTTCATAAAATATCTGAGACATTGTGTAGTGAACCATATATAACGATGCCTCTTGCCATTCCAGCATATAATCTAATTATGGATAATCTTGAGGACTTGCAGGGAAAAGGTCTGTCACTAGTAATTGTAAAAGCTATTGGAGTAGCGCTTGATAAATTAAGATCTTACTATACCAGAAGTGATGGTTCTATGTATGCGGTAACTACTTTATTAGATCCAAAATTAAAAAAGATATATTATAAAAAAAATAATTAGAATCAAACTTGAATTGATTGGGCAATTGAATGTTTAAATAAAGTATATAATAGTTATGATAATAGTATAGTACCAAATACTGATACTTCTAGTAATACTTCTAGCGATACTTCTCTTGGCCAGGTTTTTAAGAATCTTCACTTTGGAGGCAAAATTGAGTTATATTTAAATAGTTCTGTAAAACATAATAGTATAGATATATTTCAATGGTGGAAAATATATATTAAAGCATTTCCCAAATTAACAATTATAGCATGTAATTACCTCACTATATCTGCATCAAGTGCTTCATCTAAGCAACTATTTTTAAGGAGTTCAAATATAGATACTAAAAAGCATGGATCGTTAAATCCAGAAACAATCCAAAAAGCAATTGCTCTTTGTGATTAGATAGATTAAAATATATATTACTATTGTTATATTATTGTAATATAGTATGTAAATGTTGTATATATTACTGTATTATATATATATTTATTATTCATAAAACTATTATATTTAAATTATTAAAGATTGTAATTCTAATTTTATTAATACTACTGTAGAATCACCATTAGTAATTCTCTTAATGTATATATGAATTATGTTATTAGATCTTATAACATTTCTATATTATTTGTTCAATTTTTAAATTTGATGCACAATTATTTAACTATTATATTACTTGGAACAATTTCTAATACCTCCTTACAATTATCATTTTGAAAGTCTAATAAATTGATACTAATATTAAACTTCTAAAGAGAAGCCAATATACCAGTAAGACCCAAAATAATAATAATAATAATAATAGCTATGGTATATATATTTACCTGAATCTGTTAAATAAAAGTAAAATTAAAACAAAGAATCTTGTAACTTCAAATAGCATACCAAAAAAGACTTCAACAAAAAAAGAAATAAACTGCTATACTTCCTAGTATCACCAACTGACGAAGAGCATTCACAGAGTTTCGAGGCTGAATTATTCTAAGATTCTAAGAAGCACACTCTTATTTAACCAGGAACCAAAAGAAGAAATAGCTGAAACTGTCAAGAAATAAAAAAAAGTGAAGCTAAAACAAAGAATCTTGTAACTTCAAATAGCATACCAAAAAAGACTTCAACAAAAAAAGAGGTGAACTGCTATACTTCTTAGTATCACCAACCGACGAAAAATATTCACAGAGTTTCAAGGCTGAATTATCCTAAGATTCTAAGAAGCCCACACTTATTTAACCAAGAACCAAGAGAAGAAATAGCCGAAACTGTCAAGAAATAAAAAAAAGTGAAGTTAAAGCAAAGAACCTTGTAACTTCAAATAATATACCAAAAAAAAAGGTAAACTGCTATACTTTCTAGTATCACCAACTAACGAAGAGCATTCACAGAGTTTCAAGGCTAAATTATCCTAAGATCCTAAGAAGCCCACACTTATTTAACCAAGAACCAAAAGAAGAAATAGCTGAAACTATCAAAAAATAAAAAAAAGTGAAGTTAAAGCAAAGAATCTTGAAACTTCAAATAGCATACTAAAAAAGACTTCAACAAAAAAAAAAGTAAACTGCTATACTTTCTAGTATCACCAACTGATGAAGAGCATTCACGGAGTTTTGAGGCTGAATTATTCTAAGATCCTAAAAAGCCCATGCTTATTTAACCAAGAACCAAGAAAAGAAATAGCCGAAACTGTCAAGAAATAAAAAAAAGTGAAGTTAAAGCAAAAAATCTTGAAACTTTAAATAGCATACTAAAAAAAACTTCAATAAAAAAAAAGATAAACTGCTATACTTTCTAGTATCACCAACTGATGAAGAGCATTTACAGAGTTTCGAGGCTAAATTATTCTAAGATTCTAAGAAGCCCACATTTATTTAACCAAGAACCAAGAGAAGAAATAGCTAAAACTGTCAAGAAATAAAAAAAAAGTAAAGTTAAAGCAAAGAACCTTGTAACTTCAAATAGTATACCAAAAAAGACTTCAACAAAAAAAGAGGTAAACTGCTATACTTCCTAGTATCATCAACTGACAAAGAGCATTCATAGAGTTTCGAGGCTGAATTATTCTAAGATTCTAAGAGGCACACTCTTATTTAACCAAGAACCAAGAGAAGAAATAGCCGAAACTGTCAAAAAATAAAAAAAAGTGAAGTTAAAGCAAAGAATCTTGTAACTTCAAATAGTATACCAAAAAAGATTTCAACAAAAAAAAAGATAAACTGCTATACCTTTAACCGACAAAGAGCATTCATAGCTGAATTATTTTAAGAAGCCTACACTCATTCAACAATGATTCTAAACTATTCTTATAAAAAAAATAAAAAAAAGTTAAAAACAATAGACAGAACAAAACAAAATATAGTATATTATTACTAAGAACATTCGAATGTTAGATCTAGTGTTCTATAATCTAAGCTTAATATTCGAATATCAGATCTAGATGTTCTAAGCTTAATATTCGAATGTTGAATCTAGTGTTTTATAATGTTTTTAGCTTAGCATTCAAATGTTGGATCTAGTGTTCTATAATTTGTAAAGTGTAACTGACGCAATATAAAAAGTTCAAACCTGGGGATCTAGAAAATCTATTCTTGCCATAAGAGTTATAAGTACAAGCTTATATCGATATTGCTTATTAGATTGAGATTATGCATTATCTGATTTGATTATTAAATATTTACTAAGTATTTGATTATTAAATAATTATTTGATTGTGCCGAGTACTAATTGAAGCTAATTAGTTGATTGGAGATTTAAGATATTATCAAGATATTATATGTAATGATATCTTGCTAAATTATTAATATGTAATTTGAAAATATCAATATTAGATAGCTAATATGTTATCCAATATTTTCATATTTTATATACAGGTCAAACTTTAAAATCTTAGTAGAATTTTTGTAAGATATCAGTAAAATATTGGACATTTATAAAGTTAATAGCTATCTGATATTTGGCACATATTGCAGTCTATCAAATAGATATTAATTCTGATAGGCCTATTTAACATCTGATACTTCTATTTACAAAATATCAAATATCTAATATTTTATAATAGAAGTATTAGATGTTTAATAGGCCTATCAGAATTGATATCTATCTGATAGGTCACAATATGTGCCAAATATCAGATAGCTATTAGCTTTATAAATATTTAATATTTCACTAATATCTTACAAAAATTTTGCTAAGATTTTAAAGTTCAACCTTGTAATATATAGCTATATTAGTTAGCTAATACCTCTTATATGTTTATATATAGCTATATTGGTTAATTGATGCTTCTTATATATTAATATATATTAATATATAGCTGTATTAGTTTGCCAATATCTCTTATATATTTATATATAGCTGTATTGAATAGCTAATATCTTATAGTGATATAAAATAAATAATACTTTATTAAAATTCTTAGTAAAATATTAATTAACTTTCTTTGAGATATTTGCTTGTCTAATATCTAAAGAAACCTCTCTGATAGACTAACCAAAATATCATTTAACTTTCTTCGAGATATTTATCTTGTCTAATATCTATATGAAATCTTCTTGCAGAAAAAAATTAAAGTATCGGCAGATTTCTGTAAGATATATACAATTGTGATATCTCATTAAATTATCAGTATGTATTATAGGAATATCAGAAGGAAAATAGTTTGTCCAAAATTTTCATGTTCTACATGTAGAAGTAAGTCTTGAAAAGAAGTGATAAAATAGTTTGTAAGTAAACAAGTTTTATTAGGTAAATAGATATAAGCTTCTTGATACTCATTATCTTTGTCTTTAATATTAAAGATAAAAATTTTAATATAATAAGGTGAATAGTATAAGGAAAAGTCATGTGAGATATATTGTAAAAAAGATTGAGCAGTTTGTGAATACTAAAGTAGAAATAGTCTATAATAAAAAGAATTTTATTATAATATGTAAAAGGATCTATGGTTCTAATTCCTTCTGTTATTTGAGTTATTGTTTTAATTAAAGGAGGATCTGTTGCAAATATGAGATCATCATCTTTTATATTAGGTTCTAAAATGAATTTATTTTCATTAGGTAAAGAGGTTATAGGTTGAGAGAAAAAAAGATTTTAATGTGGAAATATGGTGTGTAAATTATAGGAGGCTGAGGATAGTAGTATATGGAAATTGTCTTCTATATTGGTTACTGTATACCCAGCTCATATGGTTTTGCAAAAATTATCAACAATCAGATTAGACATTAGAGAGTTGTTTAAATCTAATCCTTCTGGGTTATTATCTTTAAAGTTATTATTGTTACAGTAGTATAATTTTATATTTTTTAAATTGTTATAATTGAATTTTGTTATTTTTAATACTTTTGTTATAAATTTTGTTTAAAGCAAATAGTAAGTTTTAGCTTTCTGTTTTAACTAAAACTAACAAATAGTAGATTTTAGCCTTTTCTTTAAATACCTTATTTTGATTACTTAAAATTAATAAATATAATGCTGGAATAGCTAAAGCTGAATATGAAATTTTCAAAAATTTTTTGTTAGGGTTTTTTTAGAATTAGATTGGGTTTAGAAATAGCTTTAATAATAAAAGAGTATAAGTAAATTTTGGTGGAGTTTATATTTTTAAAAACAAGGTTTCTAATTTACTGCTTTAGCCATTTCCAGCTTCAGCTACGCCAATAAATATTTTTTATGCTTATATATTAGGTAAAAGGCTTATTCTAAATAGTTAAATAAGTGCACTTTATATTTGCATACATTGTAACTATTGTAACTATTGCGCATAAAATAAAATTCTAATAGTTTAATAAACGTTCTTTCCTATATGCTCAAACCTAGAATAAAGTTAATAAATGCTTAGGTATTCTATTTACTCATGGACTAAAAAAATATTTCAATTAAAAACTTGATATAGCAAAATTGAACTGACGACATATCGATATTTTTAATTTTTAGCTTAGCACTATTTTTTAGACAAATTAAATGTTTCGGAACGGACCTATTGTAACAACGAAGTAATTTATTAGAAAATATTATTGACTATTCATGCATTTTCATTGGTTAATAATATACATGTTCCAGTGAAAAATTGTTCCAGTGGAACTTTTCACTAGAATCACTGGAACAATGGAAAATCTGGACGTCCAGTGGGGTTCCAGTTTCCAGTCCAACAAACTGCGCTAGGCGATGTTAGCCAAATAGTCCTTTACTTCTGATGGTGTGAGTTTTCTGAAAAAAGGTTGTTGTTTTCCTTCTGTAAACCCTGTTGCCTCACCACCGATAATACCAATTTCGATAGAATTTTCGGTCATTTGGCCTTCGAACCCCTCTTTGAGTGTAAGAATTGACGTATGAACTGCATCTTCAAGTTCCATATCGTCGTTATACCTGATTTGATATTGTAAATTAATTTATGTAACGAAGTCTAAACAGCAAAACCGATCATTAATAATTTATTACCGTTTTTCCAGAAATGTTTTGGCATTAACCATATTTTTTCCGATAGCAGATGCCTTCCATGCCCAATATGAACCTGACGGATCTACTTGATACAATGCAGGACCTGTCTCATCATAACCTGCAATCAGGAGGGAAACACCAAATGGTCGTACTCCACTGATTCCAAAGTCAATGAACTAAACATCTGGCCAATATTAAGAATGACACAAAAAGCATCATTTGTGCACTTACCCACTTTGGGTGAATTCCTGCATTACACTGGCAACTTCCTTCACTAAAATTCCTGTTGGTGGATATTCGTTGTAGACTCTCTTGTATTTCTGCGCTGACTTCCTTGCCTTGGCTAGTAGCACTCGGAAATCGGGTCCCATTCCGGAATAAACAATACCAATGTTTGGGCAAACATTTGCCACTTTTTCGAGTGACGAGTCATCAATTAGTGGTGAAGCCGTCTTCTTTTCAGTTGCAATAACAATTCCATTTGTTGCTGTATGTAAATATACGATTTAAATAGGATTAAATGTGACTTTTTTAATGGCATAATTTAATTTAAAATGTTACCTTTAATACCGATACTAGTTACACCTTGAGCCACTGCATTTAAAGCATATTCAATTTGAACAAGCTTGCCGGACGGCGAAAAAGTCGTTAAAGAGAAACTGTTATAATGGTAGAAAGATATTGTATTTTGTAATCATTCCTAATCAAGAGCAAAAAAAGTAATGATATCTTCATACCTATAACGATCTGACATTACAAAAGTACGCGAGATCGAAAAAATAACTATAAGGATTTCAATTTTGAAATTTATATTTCGTAAGCATTAATGTAATTGGTTGTGAACTCTCATAGATATTTCATGAACATCCGAAACTGATTGGACGATTAATTGTAAAATTTTCTGTAAATCTCAATTTTTTCTCTTAGAAAACTGCTAAAAAATGACATACGTTAATACTGTATTTACGGATGGTCCCTTGGAGGTACAGGTGTGTTAGGTGATAAATAATCGCCATTCACTCGTGTACTTTTAAGAAAGTATCTTGACATTTAATAAAAGACGGGCGTCGAGTCCCCCGAAAATAAAGCTGAGCTATAGATCTTATTTTGTAGATTTTAGAATTTGCCTCTTACATCTCTAAGCTTAAAGGAGAGCCAGAAGATGCCGGTCCTTTCATAAAGGAGACAACTGCCTTGTTGAAAGAAAATAAATTAGAACAAGTATTTCAGACATTTGTTGCGGCAACTTCAATATTATTAGACGCGCCGGAGAAAGGTATGCATGCGCTTGAACTAAACGCTGTTATGTATCCCTTTTAATTGTTATCACAAATTTACCTTTAATAAATGTTTTGCTAGAATTTGAAGCTGTATATAATCTTCTCATTGCGATTTTAAAATCTGCGACGCCTGAAACATATCCGGTCTTAATAAATCATTCCATCAAAGCGTTGGTACATGATGAACACGACAAGGCCATCCAAAAACTTAAAGTGTTTGTTGAATTTTCAGCTTAAATAATTAGTATATAATTCCGGAAATTTTAATTAACTACTCGTGGTTTTTTTGGGCGATTAATTTTTAATGGTTGTAGTCTCCAGAATCTGTACAATACTCTAGAATATTCTTCACCACTCCGCTACGATGTATTTGTTGCAATTCTTGATATTGCTACTAAGAGCGATGAAATTGAAACCATACTACCACAGTTGCCGCGTCTGGATACTTGGGTGAAGGAGTGGTCAATATCTACAGAGCAGGTTCGGGAACTATATTTAACGGTTTCAAATAAATTAAAAGAAGCAAGTGAAATGTACGTGTTTTTTAACGAAATTATAATTTAATTTGACTTTAGCTTGTTTTCTAGTCTGATAACATATGGTAAATTATATAGTAAACGATCACACGATTTCCTACTAAAGTATCTTGCAACTTATACACCATCCGATGATCTTTCTGTGGCAAAGTCCGCTGCAAGTCGCGCAGTGGTAGAGGCAATTCAGCTGCCTGAAATTTTAAGTTTTGAGGATTTACTTGAGTTAGACGCTATTAAAGCATTGAAAAATGAGCAAGTTTTTGAATTGTTAAAGGTTTTTTTAAATGGGAATTTGAAAGAATATAAGCAATTCGTCGACACAAATCCAGGCGTTGTGGAAAAACTTGGTAAACACATGGAAGGCATTGATATTTATTTAATAATTGTTCGTCTGATGCTAAATCCATAATATTGTATGTACATTCATTTTTTCAGGATTATCAAATGAAGATAATACGCGCAAGATTCGCTTACTGACGTTAGCTTCTTTAGCATCGGAGCACGTTTCGCACGAGATCACTTATCAAACAATTGCAAAAGCTCTCGAAATCGAAGAGGATGAAGTTGAAATGTGGACAATCGATGGTAAATTTAATATAGCAAAATTTTGTCATAATATTTAATCTAACATATGATATTTCCGCAGTGATTCGTGCACATTTAATTGAAGCTAAAGTCAACCAAGTTCGCAAAACCATTTTAGTGAACAGATCAACGTATCGCACGTTCACGATGACTCAGTGGCAACAATTATCCGACAAACTAGATGGTTGGAAGCAATCACTTGCGGATATTTTACAAGTGATTGCTAACGCAAAATTAATTGCGCAGCATTCAAATGTGAACGCTAATGTCGCAGCAAGTTCAGCTGTTGTTGTAATTGAAGGGACGAGCGGCCAAGAGGAGGAGTCGTGATGGATGACGGAGACATTAATTATAAAGCTTTATATAATAACATTAACATTATTTTCTCATGTGCATTTACGATATGCATATCGATATAAAATTTTGTTATTTGTGCCATAAATATTTGTAACTTAATTTATTTTTGCACGGTGATTACAATGATTAGAATACGTAAGAATAATATTTATGGAAATTTTTTTCAAATAGCTAAAAAAAACGGCCTTGCTAAATGATAAGGTTTTTTTTATAAATAAAAATATCAAATCAGCGATACATTACTAATCGATCTTACTCAAGTTTTTTAATCTCCTTGCCAGCAATTTTCTCCCTCTTAGCCATCATAGCTTGAGACTTGGCACCCATAATACCACCACCCCAGTGCCTTTTAGCTTCTTCATACTTATCATTATAATTGATTTTGATTCCATTAATCAAGTTTGCTAGCGCACTTTTATCTTCATCACGAATATCAACTATAGCCAAGGCAGTTGCAGTTTTCTTATGCACCACAGTTCCTAAACGAGACTTACTCTTAATTATTGCATAAGGAACTTGCATTTTACGACAGAGCGCAGGTAACCAAAGAACGAGTTCAATGGGATCGACATCATGGGCGATCAACACCAATTGTGCTTTCTTGGCTTCAACGAGAGCAGTAACGTGGTTAATGCCATATTTGACGACACACGGTTTCTTGGTCTTATATTCTTTACCCTCAGCTTTCGCAGCAGCGATGGCACGCACACGATCTTTTTTCTCAATCTTGGTTTCTGGACGATACTTGTTTAACAATTTAAAGGCATTGGTAGCGGTAGGCTTGTCCAAAACCTTAGTAAATTGGTTAATGGCTGGAGGAACCTTGAGACGTAGATTGAGGACTTTTCGCTGTCTTTGTAAAATAACATACTCGGGCCATTTTACAAAACGAGTCAAATCACGCTTTGGTTGTATATCTTGGCCTGATAACACCAATAATCAAATTATAAATTTGACGGAGAACTAACACATTTTAAAATACTAAAATAAAGATGTTTCACACACCAATCCCAAAATTGCGAGGTTTCTTCTCAAATAATGGATTTTTGGAAGCTTTTCCCCCGTCTTTTTTCTTTACAGTAAAAGGTGGGGGTGCAACCTTTTTCGTTTTAGCCTTTGGCTATTGGTCATTGAGCGAAACATAATTAAAAACTTGTTAGTTTCAAGTTTTATATCATGTTGCTCTAATACAGTTCAGTCTTCGAAAGTGAAGAGACCGTATATGAAATAAGTTTAGCCGGACATAGCTTTAATACACTACCATAGTTACTTCTTCTTTCTATTAGATGGATATATGATGAACTGCAAAAAATCTAGATTTTTTTTATTTTTTTTTTTATAATGAATCGATAAAATAATCTACCAATCAGAACTAATTTTTTTTTGGACATTGCCCCAACAGGAGGGAACGTTGTTGTTACACGACTGATTTTACACACGGTGTGAAGCACATAAAAAAATTATTTTACAATAC
>CAJVPY010003700.1:0-13678 GCA_910591965.1 Dentiscutata erythropus
AGATGTTCCTTGTTGCGGTAAAAAGTTTTGCAAAAGATTGGAAATTATTTACAAGAAAGTGGGTCTATTTTTACTTATCTAAACACCTATCAGAAAACCTATTGAAGTTGCTGACGAAATTAAAATTTGGGATATTAAAATGAACACAAATAACGATTCAGCCTCGTTTGTGGGCTTTTGATCCTGCCGGTCCTCGACGTCGCGGTTCTCTATATTGCTTATGCCTCAGGGGGATTCTTGGTCTCTTACACCTAAATGAGACACAAGTGTGGGTACAACATCCTTAAGTCTCGTACTGTTCTATTCCTGAGGTCCTCAATGGGATATAGTTCCTTTCCTTATTTCCAAGATTCCAAGGTTTTAAGGTTCCAAGGTTTAAGGTTTTGATGCTATAGTTGAATTCTGGCATCATATAAAAAACTATTCGAGGTTTTTTATTATTTTTTTTTAAGGTCCTAAGTTGGTTGGATTCTTGGTCTTAAGACTTTGAAACCGCTAGTTCGATTCTAGCAAGGGCAATCAATTTTTTTTTTAAGTCTTGTGATCTTGATTTTGTTTGTTCAATTTAATAACAATTAGTAATAACAATTAATTTTTGTGATCTCTTTTTTCTTAGGCTTAATTATTAGAGTAGTTTTTTTGATTCTCCATAATAATATTAAGTGGTAAATTACAGATCAAGGATAGA
The DNA here is from genome assembly GCA_910591965.1 of Dentiscutata erythropus. Taxonomy (NCBI): domain Eukaryota; kingdom Fungi; phylum Glomeromycota; class Glomeromycetes; order Diversisporales; family Gigasporaceae; genus Dentiscutata; species Dentiscutata erythropus. The sequence continues at coordinate 689 of CAJVPY010003700.1, forward strand.
TATTATATGGTTATACTGCAGAGATCAACTACAACAAATGGCTGACACGTCTTATAATAAACTATGCTAAAAAAAAAAAAAAATTTTTAATTTTCAAATTTAATAAAATATTACCTGCAAAGTAATTTTTTTAAATTAAAAATTTTACCCAATAAAACACACACATTCGATTGAAATATTTTAGACTCATTGATGATTGTGATTTTTAACTATCTAGAAATAATCTTTTTTTAAATCTATCTTAAATCTATTTTAACTAAATATATATACATAAAACAAAATATTATATAAAAGAATAAAGTCAAATAATGTATAATAATTCAATATTTAAATTTTACTGATTGTTTTGAAGAATATTATAATACAATTTTGTAATTTAATTTATTGCAATCCTGATCAAATATAAAAATGATTACATAAATTTATGTCTCTAGATCCCAGTATTACAAGCTAATTATGTGCTATATATCTTAGAAGTTAAATAAGTTATGTTTGTATAAAATTTTATTAAAAATAAAATACGTATCATTAGGATGAAAAATCGAATATTTTTTAATCTACTGTACAGCCTGCACATTTCCACATTATAGTAGTTTACTGCTAATGCAGGCAGAATTGTGAAATTTCAAATTATTCTACCTGCGCAGCATCCCATTCCTATGTAACACAATAATATAATATGGAAATTTTAGAATATTAGATATAAATTTTTTGTAATTTTAAAATTTTAGAAAATTAGCTTTAGATTTTTTATAAAAAATTTATATCTAAAATTTTACGGGTCCAGCCCTAACTGTATCTAATTTGCATAAGGTCTTCCTATAGATATAATTATAAAATAGCGAAGCGTATAATTCTCAATGCAGTTCTAATTAAAATCTTGGCTCTTATTTATACACTGCAATTTTATCTCATAATAACAATTTGAGCTCTACGTAACTTACTGAGTTAAAATTAATTTAATAACAATGTACGTATTTATTAGGGATGTTAGTCGGTTCTACAGTAATTGTTAGTCGACTTTGAGCATGATTTATAAAAAATAGCATTTTTAACCTGTATTCGTCCAATAAATAAAGTTATAGAAAAATAATTTTTTATAACATTTTCTAATAGAAGTTTATCGGTTTTTGCATTAGTTTTTGAGTAATTTAGATATGACCGATTAGGGACTGAATAGTATGGAAAAAATTTAGCCAATCGGTCCCATCTAAATTAAAATGCAAGAAAATGGTATAAAAAATTATTTTTCTATGACTTTATTTATTAGATGAATGCCGGTTAAAAATGCTATTTTTATAAATCTTGCTCGGCTGACTATTACTACAAGACCAATTAACATCCCTAGCATTTATACACTACAACAGATAACGTTTAGAATAGCATGCACAAATAATAATAATAATAATAATAATGTGATATATGTTACCGGGTCACATCCCATTTCTGAAATTAGGAAACATCAGTTTCTATATAGGGAAAATTTTCATTACACAAAGTGAATAGATTAGCGATATGAGAATAAACACCATTGAATCAAATACATCTATATTGTTTAAGTAGATAAATTAAAACAAAAGGCTTTGTCACATATAGTCCTTCAGGAATGAGATAAGTGAGCAGCAACTCAATGTTACTTTTAAAGTTTTTTGCATGTAAATATTCCCATGTATATGAATTTTTAAAATGACTCGTCAATAAAAAATTTTAAATATTTGAGAAACTTAAAATTTTTTTCTCAAAACTCTTAAAAAGTATACTCAGAAACTTTATTTTCAATCTAACCATTGTTGCATCATTAATTAAATCTCCTAAAACGTAACATTTATAATCTTATAATCTTATACTCTGTGTCCGATTCGACTGATACTTTTATATCAGACAACTAATTAAAATTAATACCAACACAGCTTAATGCACATGAAAAGACTGAAGCGATTTCTAAATTAATAACTTCATATAATGATAACGAATAACCAATAGTTAAAAAAGTATTCTGATTATATTTTTTAACTTTACATTATCATTTATTTTTGGTTTTGATGTGCCTACCCCATAATTCATTAGAAGACAAGAACTATGCGAGAGTATTTAAAAGAGACAATATATGAAGTTATTGTACTCTATATTATTTTTTATTCTGCGAGCTTCACTATTTTATTATATCAAAAAAAATGCTATCTCTTATTTTTTGGTAAATTTTTTAATTCGGGTTCTTTAGCTAAATAGAAAATTATTGACTGCTACCTACAATCTAACAATAGTTCTGATTATTTGTCTTACATTGTTTCAAAGCATGTTAATATTTTCTTGTAGCATATATCCTACTGTATTTGGAGTATATACAGTACAGCAGTATGATGAAATACTTTATTATTCCATAACCAAAAATGAAATTGATAATTAGTGAAAAATTATATGACTAAAACTCACAAAATTTTAATCATATGACATAAAAGGAATGGTTTTTATTAAAAAAAATTAACACAATCCTATATACAGTTACCTATTATAGTATTATACATAGACATTTGAAAATCTATTACGTACTCAAAAGTGAATAAATAAACATAATACAAAATTTATATTGTATGTTATAGAAATCAAGATACTATTTCATCTGCTATTAGAATTTCTTTCGAATTTTGTAGCTTCCAAAGCTATTGCCTGGTTTCGAAAGATACAATATAATATACTAAAATTTCATACAATTTTGTTAGATTATGCAAAAGTTATACAAAAAATCATAACTAATTAACAACATACTCAGATGGTATTTTATACTTTTTTTAATATATTTGATATAAGCATGAAGATGTGCTTGAATGGACATTTACTATTGCAAGGTTTCTATTACAAGTAAAAAAAATTGTTAGAAAGCTTTGCTAACCATTTCTAAATTTTTTTCAATAGTACATAAAAATAAAAATATATATACATTCTTATTTTTATACCTTCTCATTGATAATTTCTTTCTGTTCACAAACAGAAGATCCATCATTTTTTTGTGTATGAAGTCTTCTATTTACATTAGTCCCACTATCATTGTTTATATTGAAATCGAAGTCTCTTTTCCTTTAATTATTGGAGGTTGAACCAACATCTTCTATAGCCCTTCTTTTTCCTTTATTACCAGGCCTAAAATTGATTTTGATTGTTCCATCACTTTTTAGAAGCCAGCACAGACAATCTTGGATCTCTTGTAATAAGCCAAGATTGCTTTATTAAATGCCCTTCCTTAGATGTTAGAAATTCTGGCTTTTTGAAATAGTAAGAAATAAAGTTTGATTGTTTATAAATCTCAAAAAACCATTAAAGAAAGTTCATACCAATTCCTTCTTCAGAATTAGTTGACCCCAATAGGCATGCATGCCTTCTGTTCCCGAAATGTTCACAAACATAATACTAACTTTTATTGTAATAATAATATAAAAAAGGTTTTTTTGAAAAAATCGAAAGTTAAGAAAATTAATTGTATAAACAAGATAGAAACGCTAGAGACGCGAAGGTTTGTTTAAACAGTAAAAGTACATCAAAATAAACATCACTAATCAGGATTATCACGATATTTTCGATATCGTATAAATCACATGGATTTTAACCAATCATATTTCAACTATTTCAAATATCTGATCAACTAGACCGCATCTTGACGGGTCGCGGGTCTAAAATTGCCTTGACCCGGGTCAAACGGGCAATTAAATAAACGAGTAAATTCTAATGAATTGGTTTTTCCTAACGTAAAAATTAAAAGAACTCAAATTATGAGCAAGGTTGAGAAATTTTTTAATATTTATCAATCAAAAAAAGACGCGGGACATTGTATAATAAAATGCAGAAAATTTTAAAATAAAAAATTGTATTTAAGCATTTTTTTGAGTAAACTAGTTTTTAATCTGATACCATAGCTTGAGTGACCCGTGATTGATGGCGTAACTTTTTTGTAGCGTTAAATTTGACTTATGTCGTAACTTCAGATGATACTACAGTACTAATCATTCGTTATATAAACTCTCGTTATATTTAATAACCTTTATATAATGAATTTTTTAAAATGAGAAAGATAAATTATTCTTTATTATATATTATAGAATGTAAATTCTCGAAAAAAAGGGGATCATACATGGTTAAATGAAGGACTATTAATCAGATGTTATTCAAATTCTTTACGTTCTTTGAAGTGATTAAAGCTTCAAATTTGTATATTTTGTAAGTCAAATTATAATTTACCGGTAGAATCCGCCTATACGATCGATGTAAAGCATATCTACCGATGTGTGACTGGTAACCAACCAGATGTGCCTTGTGAATTTCATTACACAAGCTCGATTTTGACAATTTTTTACTATAACGATAATTATAATTTTAATGAATCAGAAAAAAAGGATAAAAAAATATAAGCTCACTTGTTACATATCCAAAAATGATAATTCCACGTCATTTGTTTCAACATCGTCATCATATACAAATATTCAGTTTTTCGTTATAAATTTCCTTTCTTAGCTTGTATTACCAACGATAAAAAAAATCTACAAAATCTGCGCAGTGTTGAAATACTTAAATTTTTTTTTTAATGGAGACAGCAACGATCGTTGCGCTTATTGTCACTAGTATAGCAATATTCATTGGAACGTTTACATTTTTAGCTAATAAAGCGAAAATGTTACATAATCCACTTCAAGCTTGGAATGAATTGAACAGACCGATTATACGATATTTTCGTCCATTGATTTATTCATATATTATCGAGTTTAAAAATCCGTTCTCTAAAAGCATTCGTAAATTTTAATTATTATTATATAAAAACTTAAAGTTTAATATAATGTAATAGAATTATGAAATTTATATAAAAATAAAATTAATTTTTATTTATTCAAAATATTTTGGAATAAGATATGCGTATAACGAGTCTTGAAGAAGGATATTGTTCGGGAGTATTAAAGGTATCAAAACTTGATGATATTGAAGGATTCGAAATAAAAAAAAAAATTTATTTATTTATCTATTTTATTTATTTATTTAATAGGATCAAAAAAAAATACATAACCCGTTTAACTGTATCCATGCGACGGCTCTTTGCACATTTGCAGAGACGGTCGGAGGACTTGCTGTGTTTACCAAATTAACCAAAAATCATAGGGGTATTGTTACAAAAATTAATATGGAGGTTGTTTTTTCCAATCGTATAATTTTTTTTTTTTTTGTCATTATGTTTGATTTATTATTATTATGATTTTCTTGTTAACAGTTAATCAATTTATTTTTTGCAATAACAAAGTATTACAAGAAATCAAGAGGTAAATAATGATAACAATTATTCTTTAAATGTTTATTAAAATAAAAATGATAATAATATATATATATATTAAAAAAAAATAGGATTAATTACAGGTACTAGTACTTTTAATCCTAAAGAATTAATTGGTACTCAAGAATGTGAAACTATCCTCAAGGATCAATCATCTGACATTGTCGCAAAAGCGACAGTATTTTGGAATATACGTAGCTCTTGAATTTGTGACACTAATGGTAATCATAATGGTAATCATAATGGTAATCATAATGGATCGTTAAAACAAAGCTAAAAATTTGTTTATTGTATGCTATTATGATGATATGGCAATCTGGTACTACTAAATAAGAATTTAAGCTTGAAATTACATCACGGATAAATAAATAAAAAACTGCAACTTTAAGGGTTTCCTTTTTTTTTTAGTCATTTATTGTTAAATACAATAATACTATGGATAATACTTAACTGTTAAAGTAATCATGGTATGTAATATATGTATTGAATTATACGAAACCTGATAAAGAATGAAGTGTTATGATACACTATCGCCATATTTCAAATAAAGAATGCTATTTTTGAATGCTATTTTGGACACTTTCAGATAGTAAAAAAATAAACCAGATTTTTCTACTATCAAGATAATCACATGTTAAAAAAAAAAAGCAACATGAATTTTGAGTATAGTTGAAAAAAAAAGCAATTTTTTGAAACAAAAAAGACGGGAAAATATACAAAGGCATTCGAGGAAAGAAAAAAAAAAACATATATGTAACAATATACATATGAATTACGTGAACATCATCTACTTTCACGAAAAGATATCTATCTACCAATTCACAAGTTTCCAATAATTTTACATGAAAATTGAATAAATCCACCACACTTCCTAACACGCCTTTCTTTAAACCAACATGATAAATGTGTGAAAGATGCATGTAAATGTAAATGTGATGGTAAAATAAATCAATAATAACAATAAAAAAAAACAAATAACAAAAAAAAAAACAATAAAAAAATAATAAAATAAAAAAACTTGTAAATCGTGTAAATGATGAAAGGAACGCTAATTTACACCATTGGCCAACTTAACAATATCAAAAATATCAAAGTAATTAATGAAGAATATCTTCTATTTCCAAATAAGCGATGTTGACTCCGATATAATAGAGGATGACAGCAATTACTAAGACTATGACTATAAAAAAAAAATCGGAGTTTAATAAAAAGATAAAAAAGGAAATATCAATTACTACAATAAAAAACTTACTTGAAAGATAGCCAATTCCCCAAGAATTTTTACTTTCTGTTTTGGATTGAGAAATAGTACTCTGACTATTAAGAGCCGATTGATCTATATCTGATGGTGGAGGAGGACAATCCGAACAATCATCATCGACGTATTCGTTTGGACGACCAGCAATACCATTTTCATTGTTTCTTTCATACTTAAATGTTTCATACAAAAATTCTTTAGTCGAAGAAGTAATTGATGGAACAAATTCCGGTTCAGGAAATGATGCAGGGATTGTTTGAGTTTTTTCAGCCGAATTTTGTTGTTGTTGTTGTTGTTGCAGCAATTGTTGTTGGTCATTAATATAATCTTGAACGACTGTTCCCGTTGAATTTGGTAAATTTACATCATCAGAAACATAACCGTAAGTACTTAAACCGTGATGTCGATCGCTAATATCTTGCGAACCAAGCACACTCCATGACCTATCGGAAGCTTGAGAAGGATAATAATGCTGTAGCTTATCATCATCAAAGTCATTGGCGAGCATGCTCCACGAACGTTCACTTTGGAAAGTTGGTGGGAAAGGATGCTGTTGATATTCTTCAAATTAATAAAATTAATAATAAAAAAATAATAAAAAAATAATAAAAAAATAAAGAATTATTATTAATAAAAAAATATTAAAAAAATATTAAAATAAGAAGAATTAAAATAGCGATAACTAAATTCTCCCAAGAGACTGAAATTGAAATTGAAATTAAAAAATTGATAAATACCTTGAGACATTATTTTAAGAATTTAAAAAAACCTCCAATTAATCCTAGTTTCGACTCGAATTTATGTTAAGTAATTTTATCCAAAATTTATCGTAAATTAAAGAATTAAAGAGAAAGAAAATTCAGAAAGAAAAATTTGGTGAGTTGATGTAATTAAGAGTTGTGAATCATAAAGCATAAAAAAAAAAAAAGGAATTTGAAATTTCGTGGATTTTTGGGGGAGTTTTGGCGAAATTCACTGGGTTTTATATCAAATCAAAATCAGCGATTTGATGTAATGGTTTTTTTATATGGTGTCATGTAGATTCAATACTACCAATACTGATCCAACTGTTGATTTCAATAGTTAATAACAGATTTAATTTAACATACTAACATAAGTATATAGTTTTAAAGTAGTTTTAGCTAAGCAAACTATATAAAATATTATGTAAATTTTTATTTAAATATATATATATTGAGGATTATTTATTTATATGTGACTTTTTTGTTTGGTCATAAGACCAAACCCGTCAAACACTGCGCAGCAAACAATAAAAAATTGTACTTTTTTAGTAAGTTAAAGTATTAAAATTAGAATATAAAATCTTAATACGGTAAAGAACCCTTTTATTTTATGATACCGAAATACCGAATAGATACCGATGGTAGGTACGGAGTTTTTTTTTTTTTTTAAAAGTTTATCGGGTTTCATATATTTGATAAGTTTATATTACAACATCAAAAGATTGTATTTTAACATAATCAAACACAAAGTTGTATGATTAATATCTTTATCATTTATTTATGTCAAAAGACTGATCAAAAGTCTGTTCTGATCACTTAGCATTTTCTTATGCTATATAAGTTTTCTTTTTCTTATCAATTAGGAATTATTTTATTCGAAGACAAACTTCTATATAGGTTTCTATATAGATTTATATATATATAGATTGTTTATATAATTCTCAATTACTTCTTGGATCCGTCAATGCACCCATGCATTGTTATTATTTCCGATTTTCACGAACGTGAATGGTGATTTTATGCATGCCCTATTTCTTTTTTTGCCTTATGTTTAAAAACGTAGACTAAAGCAAGATTGACAAACAATGTTGATGCTATCATATTTAGAAACAAATTTCTTGTTTGTGTTTATGTTACCAAGCTATAACGATATCTCGTTTCATTTTTAAACGGATGGATTAAATCGGAAATATCGATATATAGCCAACAATAGTCAACTATAAATAGTATTATCATAGTTGAATCTAGCGCTAGCGCTACGTAGTAACCTAGTCTCTATTAAATACTTTCTTCCCTCGGTTTTTAATGAGCATTTACTGCTCATTTTACTCATATATTTCATAAACTAATCCACCTTCGGCAAAATCTTTGAACTTTATGCACCTTCATTATTCTCCATTATCCTCCATTAAATGCAATTTACTATGGCATTCATTTATGAGTTTATGAGGAGACAGATACAATGATGTATCTATGCTTGTGCACGTTTCTTTCATCAGTTGCTTGTATGATACAAGAGATAAGAACTAAAGGAGAATCTCTATGCATCTTGAGCATCTATTTTTTCGCATTCACATTCACGAATTTCTAGTTACCTTCCGTTTGGTTACAGTTGCCTTTCGTAGGTTCAATGACCATCGATTGCGCAGGAGATACAAGATTTAGCATTATTCTGAATTGGGATTACTCCGGATGTTGCTTAAAATGATGCAATCGTATCGAACCTGCGCCACATGTTACCATTTAAGTAACTTTTAAGGAGGTACGTAGAAATTTTTAAGGGAACACATGTTAATCAAAAGCATCTTGCCGATTATTAGTAACACTTTAAAAAATTTTGGTGTCTCCTTTAAGATTATAAAAAAAGCATTTACTTTATAATTCATATTCAGATTATAAAGTAATGCATTGATATTTTCTAAAAACCTAATTTTGCACCGTAAAATTAATTTTAATAAAAATAATAATAATACGTGAGGAGTACAATTTACTGTGTTTTCGCATACGGAAATTGAAACGATGTCAAATACAGAAATAGATTTTTTGATCATAATTTCATAATAATTTCAGAAATAGATTTTTTGATTCCCGTATTTCATAATTTTATAATAATTTCATAATTTCGACTAATGATCAATTTTCGCGCTTGAATTATTTCCTTCCAAGATTTCTTTTCGTTTTGAATTGATATATTATAATTTTTGATTTAAACTCTAAAATAATTAATTTCATTTTTGCAATTGAAATCGTAAAAGTTGATCTCTCTGTGTAAACCTTCTAAATATCATTATTATCAACTGTTATTGATATACACGTGACATTAAGAGATATAAAGTTCAATTCTTAAGTTCTAACTTTCTATATAATCTTGTAGGTAACTGTTTATTGTTTGAAAAAGATTTTATTATAACTATACTTTGCATACATTATACACAACTATTAATTTTTTATTCTATACAGTATATTACTAAATACAGTATATATTAGGTTTTAACTCGTATTCAGCCCCTAAAAAATCCGATCAGTTAACATCTATGATGCGTAATTAAATTTAAATTATATATTTACTGATCGGATTTGTCATGGTTGAGTCCGTTAAATTATAACTTAAAATCATGTCATTCTATTTATATTAAACTACGTATACAGTAATAATGAATCTTGTAACCCTGTATAAAAAACTTAAATTTTTTTTACATATTTCAGTATTTGATCGGAATATTTTAGCAAATATAGAATCGTAATCGGAGAAAGATGAAGATGACATTTATTCTTTATCAAAAAAAAAAAACCCTGCAGATATCGATATGAATGAATATGAAGCATTTATACATTATTATCAAAAAATTAGACAGAGGCATAAAATAATTTAACTTAGTTGGTAAGTATTACATAATGATCTTATTTTAATGTAAGTTTTAAAATTAATCGCGTAAATAACTAACTATATATCATATATATAATATATAGTTTAACGTCCGGAGCAATTTATATTAGTTCCGATGATCGACTATATTCACATAACAGATAATACTAACGTACGTACGTATATGCACGATTACTTTTCTATTGTAAGTCCTCCACCACGCTCCAAAGCCAATAACATAAACGCATTATAGTATTTGTTATACTTACTGCAGATCATCATGAGAACCAGATTTCCATTGGTTTACTTTGATCAAAGTACTCGCTGCGCTTCGGACAATAAGATAGTGTTAGACATATAATTTCGAAATCTGGTTATTAATAATTACATAAATGTGTTTCAACATCTTCTACGTTCAGTATAACTATATATACAATATATATAACTATATCTAATATTTATTATATAGTATACTGTGGTAGACATAGAGGTTATGCTACTGTATACCGTATAGCTGAGCTTTCTATACGCACAGTTTTAACGGAGTTTTTAGTCCGGCCTGAATTTTCATTATACCTATTACTAACCATATAAGGAAAAAAATTAAAACTGTATAAAGCATTTTGTAGGTTTAAATACTATGCAGTATATACATTATATACATGCTACAGTACTACAATATACAGTACTAGATACTGTATATATAATTGTATATATATAGCATTGTATACTGTATATACAAAAAATTTTCTTTAAAAATGCTTTGTTTTTTTTTTATATAATGTATATATACTGTAGTAGTACATATAATTATTTATACAGTATACTATAAATAATTTTTTACAGAATACTGTAAGTATATTATAAATTTTATCTAAATTTTATTTTATATAATACTTCATATATTAAATAGTTTTTATTTAGAATTTATTTAGCATTCATCGAGAGTGAAGTTCACTACTATGTTTTTTTAAATACGTATTACAATATTACGAAAAAATTTTACCTCTACTTTTAAAGCTAAATTAAACTTTAAAGTTAGGGCCTAAATTATATAGTTAAAAGTTAGGGTTTTTTATTAAAGCCTTTTTTTTTTTTTTTTAGAAACAGTGAATTTCATCTCTGGTGAGCGTTAAAATAGTCTTATAATTTATATTAATACATATTTAATACAAAATTTAATAACAAAAAATTAAATTTAATTAACATTGCAAATCAAAATAAAATTTAAAAATTCTATTTAATTAACCCTTAAAACTATACTTTAAAACTGGGCCTAATTCTAAAAAAAAATGCTAAAAAAAAAATCACCGCTAAAAAAAAATTTGTATTTTTTGGCGGCTTGTCTATTTACTATACAAATTTCATTTTAATTTGATTTCATTTTAATTCGTCACATTACTATAAAGATTTTAAAACTGTAATGTTTCTATATAAAAATTTTTAGAAATAACTAATACTATAAATTAATATTTAATAATATTGATTGGTTGATAAAGCGTGTTATTCAATTTTATTTGATCAACCAGTTATATGACTCAAATTAGATTATCAATATTAAAATATCTCGTTATTTTATTAATTTGATATCGGATAAAAATTGCAATATGTAAATAAGAACCAAGGTTGTCAGATAAGGTGAATAACCCGTTAATAGGTGCCTCAGTTATCATCCGAGGCAATTGCTAACAATTTTAATGGCCCATTATATTAACACTTTAAAGATACTGATACAAAATTTTAATAAAATTACTAAGAAAAAAAAAAACATTTTGCATTCACATATAATTTAATTATTAGCCGTTTTTATGAATCTAATTGAACATTAACGTTACTTGCCAACTCAAAGTTATAATCTGAAGTTCCAAAAGAAAATTATGACCACAAAACTTTATTTTATGATTAATACTGTATTTAGAGTTCCAATCCGGATAAATCCGTATCCATAACTGAATTATCCGGATAATCCGATAGGTAATCGAATAATTATCCGGATTTCGGATTCCGTATATCAATAGTAAATGGATACCCGCTATCCATTATCCGAGTATCCAATCTAAATTTTATCCGGATATCCGATAATTATCCGGATAAATGTTACCGGATCGGAACTCCATCAATATCAAATTTATGACCAGTAGGTAGTTGGCCAAATAAGATATTAGATTTAATGATTAATTACTACGTAAGACATTGTGCCTAAATTTGTAGTCGAAGTTTAGTCAGCCATGCCAAGTCAATTGCTTAAGGTCCTGAATAAGAAATTAGGTTACTGTACTTACCATTGGAGTATAATCGTATTAGTTGTAAAATAATATATATACAGTATCCTGAATTTTTCCGTAATCTACTTACTATTAGTTATTTAATTGTCCAGTTTTCCTAACAAAGTCGATTTTATCGGCTAATTCCCATTGACTACAATCACTATTAAAACACAACGAAAATTGTTACACCAGACTTGTCCACATATCAGATTTTGTATTATAATGATAACTACAAAGTATATACTCAAAATACGGAAACAAATGAGTGCTTAATATTATTTCAGTATGCGGAATCTTTAAGAATAAATTATTAGTAAACTTACATGGCAGACTAAATACATTCGTGGTGAATTTCATAATGGCAACATTTTGCAAGACCAATGAATTTTTATCAGATCTAGGATTGTCTAGAAAAAAAAAAAAGGAAAGTGCTTCAGAAGACGATATACTATATATTTATGGGGTCATGCCCAGCATAGCGGGCTTTATTATGATTGGTTGATTTTTGAAGATCATCTCGTCATATTAAAGTCTTATTAAAGTAACGA
>CAJVPY010003701.1:0-13677 GCA_910591965.1 Dentiscutata erythropus
ATTTTTAAAAAATTTTAAAAAATTTTAGCCAATCAAAAGTTATCTACTATTAGGACCTGATAATTTTCAGACCCCCCTACCCTAAAAAATCAGGTAATAAATGGTGCTCCCCTAACACTTTGGGTATGATTTGGCATATTGTTTTTGTATTTAAAATTTACTAGTATTGTATTGTGATTAGAGATGGGCAACAAGCGCATCATGCTATACATACATGTGATCACACATGCACTTAAGTGCTTGTACTACATAAAATGATAATCATAGTGATAATCATGAAAAGTATGTAAAAAGTCAATATGAGTTAGTGTTAGTAAGAACTAGTGTTAGTAAGAATTAGCGCTAGTTAGAAAAGTAAAAATACCTCCATATATACAAAAGATAAAACTCAAGAGCCTGCACTTGGATAACGTATGCTTGTGATTTTTTTTCCTGTTTGCCTTCACTTTTGCAAGATTCAGAAACTGAATTTGCTTTGCAAGGTCTGGAGTCTGAATTCACTTTTGCAAGGTCTGGAGTAGTGTTCCAAATTGTTAAAATTTTACTAACCAGTTACATATATCACGTGATATTTTCAGATATTAGCCAATCTTGGAATTATATTAATTGAATGATTAGTTGATTAAAAAATTTTCTAACCAGTTAGTTGAAAAGTTGTCAACTATCCAGTTTTCCAACTAACAATTTGAAACACTAGTCTGGAGACTAAATTCATTTTGCAAGATTTGGAAAATTGATTTGATTTTGCATATAAAAAGAAATTTTTTGAAAGTAATTAAAGGTATTTACATTACTATTGTTTATTACTATTATTGTCTTTATTTTTTTATTTTAGCGTTGAGATTAATATATACTTACACAATATTTTGTGGGCTTTAATTTAGATTCTTGGATTTCTGATAAAAAAAAAATTAAAAAATTGAAAGGCATTTATTTTAAAGTCATTTTTACTCTATATTATTTATGCTATATTATTTATCACTTACCTATATATTTTTTATTGCTTGCAATACTAAAGTTTAAAGATTTTTCACAAAAAAAAAAGAATTAAACCAATTACAGTAAAAGGTATTATTAACTATTTTATTGACTTTAACTTTAAATATAACACTTATATTTATATTTGGTAACGATTTTATATATAAGCAAAAGAAAACAAACCTCTAGCAAACTTTTTCTTTTATGGTTTTTGTTTTGAAGATTTTGGGTAATCTTAATTGAAGCGATTAAAGATAGTTATTTAAAATTAAGCTATATTTTATTTATTCAATATTAAACCTTATACTATATAATTAATTTTTTATTATTAATTATTAGAATACAAGTATCGAATTAAAAATGCCATTACCTGATCCTATATGGGAATATTTTAACAAGTTGGGACATGTGGTTGGGTATAAGCAAAAAAGGAAACAATGTAAAAAATGTGGGCATTAAATTAATGATTCAATTAGACCAGCCTGTTATCATTTAAAAAAATGCTTTAAAGTAACTTTGATAGAAAAAAAAATTATTTTGGAAGTTTATATAAAGAAAGTGACAATGAAACGTCTATAAGTACAACTACTTCAACGTCATCAGCTGTTAATTGTATTTCAAAAAGAGAACAAGATTCTCTTGAATTGGTATTTGCAAAATCTGTATTTTGCTGTGGTCTTTTTTTGTCACTATCTGAAATAAAACCTATTAAAGATTTGTGGCAACAAGCAAAACCAACTTTTAGACTTCCTAGCCGAAAAAAATTTTTACAAAGTTATTAGATCAAATTTTTAATGAAACTAAAAATGATATTGAAGCTTTTAATTAATAAAAGTGTTTTATATCCGATAGGTGGTCTGATTTAATACAACAATATTGGACAAATTACAATTTTTTTTACTGCACATTCAACTGGTGAAATGTGGCAAAATGCTGAAATGATTATTGAAGATTTGGAAAGGGTGATTGTTAAAATTGGTATATCAAAAATCTCAGCCTTAATTACTGATAATGCCTCTGTAATGAAAAAGACATGGCATTTATTAGAAATAAAATATCCTAGAATTTTTTTTCTAGGCTGTGTTGCACATAGTTTGAATATTTTAACTGGAGATATTTTAAAATTACCATGGTGTGCTAATATTTTAAAAAATACTAAAGAGATTGTTTTGTATTTTCGATCACATCATATTTCAATTGCTATTGAATATCTCTAAAACTTCCAGTCAAAACAAGATGGGGATCTTTGGCAACATGTCTAAATTCTGTTCTACAAAACCAACTAGCACTATTATGGAAATAGTGCACAATAAATCTGATAAAGTACCTGAATTAATTTACAAAATAATCAATGATTGAAAGTCTTCTAGCAATTTTGGATAGATTAGTTGTTGTGATTTCTTTATTTGAATTAAATACTCCACAGCTTGCATTATTTTACAATTGGTATAATGAACTATTAGAGTCAGGTAGTAATTTTTTTATATTAAATTTGATAATATACTTATACATATTATTAATTTGAAATTTTGAACTATTTTATTTTAAGAAGTGAATGATCAAATTAACGATGGAAAAAAATATACCATCCTGTTATGGCACTTGCACATCTCTTAGATCTGAAATATTATAGAAAAAAGCTTACTACAAATAGTATGGCATTAATATCGCAATTTATTCAAAAGTATTATCCAAATAATGCAAATATTATTTGGCAGCAACTAACTGAGTACAAAACAAAAACAGGTATATTTGATCTTCAATTGGCATGGAGTAAAGTTGAACATGTTAATCCTGTTGCTTGGTGGAGAGGAAATTTTGAAATTTCAGCACCTGAATTATGTGAAGTTGCTACTAGAGTGCTTTTAATTCCATCATCTTCAGAGCTTCTGAATGAAACTAGTCTGCATTCTCATATATTCAAGAAAAAAAAGAGTACAACTAACTAATGAATGGTTGTTTAAGCTAGTATATATATATAGCAATTACACTAACTTGTTCACAGCATGAATCTTTAGATATTGCACAAGCAGTAGCACGATTTAATAATAGGCCAGCACATTATCAAAAAAATTTTGAACTGCTAGATTCAACAGATAATAACTCAAATGATTCATATGAGGAAATATTAACCGAAGATACAAGTGAGGAGTTTGAAAGTAATAGCGAAGCAGATAATAAAGTAGAGAGTAAAGATGAATAAATTTTTTTTATTCTTGTATGTAATATGTATTTAATACATAATAAACATTAAATTATTGCTATCAATATGTAATACGTACAATATAATCTAAATAAAGTTTTTTTGATATTCGCAATATTAGTCTTAAGATCGATTCTAATTACATAAATATTAATTATCACGTGCATCATGCACATCATGCTTATTATGTGCATCTTTGCATAATTCGCATAGTATAGCCAAAATGCGTATTTGCCCACCTCTAATTGTGATTGCTTTCTGTAATTAGGTCCATATCCCAGATTTCTGCCTTATATAATAATTTTGCTAAGCCTTTTGAGATCCAAATCTGATCAATACGTGTGGCTATACTTGTGTGAAAGGATTTAAGTGTCAAAAAGAGTTTATAAATTCTAATTAAGCATCCAATTGTGCAACAGAAGTTTTTTATGAACACATATGCTACTATGACTCTGTTTATTGAGTTCTGGTGTTGTTATATAATTAAAATCTCTTATGATTATTATTTCTGAATTTCTAGGTCTGTTAATATATACGTTTATGACTTGTTGTTGAATCCTCTTGATTTGCTTTTTATCATTAGGGGGCAAATACACAATAAGAATATTAATTTTTAAGTAGTCTACGATTAAAAACAATTTCAATAAGTATTCATTGTTTTCTAAATTTTTTCACTAATTAGAACTCCCATTCCAGAGCCTTTTTTCTTATCAATATTTGCACTTGACCAATAGCCTTTGAATGAGCTCTCTAGGGGAGGTATATATTGGCCTTCCTTTTCTGCTATATTTGTTTTTGTAATTTCTGAAATATCTATATCTTTCTCTTTAGCCCAATCTATTAAATATAAGAGTTTTTAATTGTTCGATTTAAGACTATTAATGTTATGACATGCTAAATTTAGATTAAAATCTAGGGCATTATAGGTTATCTTAAGTGGAGTTTGCCCTGATAAGCCAATTTGCTCGTTTGTTTTTATTAATACAACTGGGGTGCCCTTAGGAGCGATTGGAAACTGAAGCCCCTTGTTTTTCTTATACAAATATAGAAATAAGTCTTGGATTACTAGAGCTTCTATTATTTGGCTTAATTTTTTTCATATATAATTTCATCTTGAGTTAATCCAGTTGCAAATTCTTTTTCAATATTTCTAAGAGGCTTGCAAGTATTGCTTTGAGATCTAAGGTTACTATAATCTCCACTGTTTTCCTTATTTTCAAAAGAAGTATAGATAGAGTTTCTAGTTCTACTACTTGATTTGAAAGATGAACGTTTGGCTTGGTTTTTTTCTCTTGGTGTTTCAGTTTCATTCAATGATCTTTTGCTTTTGTTTGTGCTTTTGACTTTCCTCCTATAATAAAATGTGTTGAGGGTATTTTTCCTAGTTAGGTCTTCTAAAGTTTGGTACCATTAGGATCTACAGTAACTCTTTCCTGTACACATAAGGCAGGAAGAGTAAAATATTAAACAGACAAAATACCCAATATATCTAGGAGTAAAAACCCAAACAGTTCAACAATAACAAGGGCTAAAGCCCTTGTTTCAGCAAAAAGAAAGGCCACAAAAGCTTTACTTCAAGAACAACCAAATAAAAAATACAAAATTATAGATTCTTCTAACAAAGAAGTCAAGGTTAAAGACTTTTCTGGTCTTCAACTCACAAAACCTGAACCAAACTCAAGCATTTTGCTCACAAACCCCACTGAAGATACAAAGAAACATGGGTTAACTACTAGCAAGGAAAGTTGGGATAATATTGTATCTCAAGAGAACCCTTGGCTGAATTTGAACATGTCTTTACAAAAAACGGAACTGAGTAAACAAAACAACAAAGCAACGCACATGTCTGAAAAGGTTCCAGAAAGTTCCGCATCATCAAGTTACGTGGAAACACTATCTAAAAGTCCCGAACCTCCTGTGAACCCATATATACATGTTTTAACTAATGAACTAAGACAAGAAGCCACTCGGGATAAAGCCCACTTAAACAGTGGTCTAATCTCTTCCCAAAGCTAAAAAGAGGCCAATCTACCTTTTTGACATTCTCTCCAAGAGAGCAAATTAAATCCAAGAATGATAATGCTCTGATTATCGATATCTCAAGAATTCATTGTTCTTTTAATGAAATAATGTTCTCACTTTTTGAAAACATTAAAGACAAAGTCATTGCTGCTAAGCAACATCTTAAAAAAGGTGTCCGCTCTCATTTAGAAATTATCTTCACGAACCAAAACCTACTCAAAGAATATGCTAGTAATGGAGTAATAATTTTAGGTAAAACCTACTATGGCTACATTCCAACAGATGCTCGCAAATTCTTCTTACCGGTCAAAATCAGAAATGTGCCACTTGGTGACAAAAACCAAATCTCTGACCTTATCCAAGAGGCTTTTGAAGACATAGGCGATATCTCCTCTATTAAACCTCTTTTGATTGAAGGCACTTCTTATTTAACAGACCAATGGATTGTTATTTTTGAAAACACAGATGACCCAAACCTAGAGAGTAAAATCTCACATTTTACCCAGGTTGGTGACAATAAGGTCACTACAGAATGGAAATCAGCTCCAAAAATTTGCTTCTTCTGTGATCAAGAGGGTCATATTAAGAAGGAATGTGAACAACTCCAAGAATCACTTAGACTTTGGAATCATTATTGTAAATTTAGAGAAGTTAGAAAAACAAAAGAGGAGAGATTAATAAGCAGCCCACAACAAAAGACCCCTGTATTACCTTTGCAGAAAGAACCAACAATAACTGAAGTACAAGAGGAACTTCCAAAAGAAAACATTCCTGTTCCAAACTTGGAAGAAAACCCCAAAGAGAATGCTGAAAATCTAGCTAATCTTGATACAATGATGAACATACAGAAGAGGTAACTAAGAAGAACGATGAAACTGATAACAAGCTAAAATCTTTCTACATCCAAGAAGAGGTTGAAAATCAACTTTTGCTCAATAAAGCTCCAAGAGATGAGCTAACAATGGAGGATCTAGCTCGAACCTTTGCTTTACAAAAGTCTGATACAACTGAAAAAGAAAATACTCTGCCTAATATAGATGATGAAGGCTTTATCACAGTATCTAATAAGAAAAAAAATAATAGAAAAATCACTAAAAGCAGGTCGAATCAGAATATTATAGAATCTACCCCATACCAAAATGGCAAAGGTAGGCGCAGAGCCACCTCACAATAAACAAATCTTATCTTATCCTATAACAGAAAGCCCAAAAATTTTTATAGCTAAACTAAACATAAATGACCATGAAAAACAACAAAAAACATTGATATTAATTAAATCATACAAACTGGATATAATTGTAATTCAAGAAACGAATCTTAGTAACCAAAATACCCGCAACCTACTGAAACTACAATGGCCATTTGAATCAATCTGGACTGACAAAACTGCAATACTGGCAGAACCCACAAACTTCTCATGAAGGAAGGGTTATTACAGCAGACATCTTATATAAAAAGCATCTCTTAAAGATCACAAATGTCTATGCTCCACCGAACATGAAAGACAGGACAGCTTTCTTTGAAAATTGGATTCCTCCTTTTGACAAAGACAAGATAAACATTATTGCAGGAGATTTTAATACAAATTTAGACCCAACCATAAACAGAATAAGCCAAGCCAATATACAAAATGATCTATCAAGGTTAAAACTTAAAAGGCTATTAAACAACTTGCTGGACTCTGCATCTCTTTTGGAGAAAAAACCTTTTCTTACATTCTACCAGAATACAAGAAATAATCAGTCGATGGCTACACGTCTAAACTATATTTTTATAGATAAGAACTATCAAAAAACTGAAACTCTCTACGGAAACTCAGACCACCTGTAGTCAAATGTATTCTCATTCTAGAAAATGAAGCAAAAAAAGGCATCCAGTTGGAGGTTTGATAAAGACTCTTTTAGAAACAAATTATTGGAAAAAGAAGTCATTGAAGAAATTAAATCTGTCAACTCAACATCAGACTGGGACTGGCACAAAGTTTGCATGCAATCAATTATAAGAGCCTTCAAAAAACCCAAAGCTCCTAAAAGTAAGATAATAACCCTGAATAAAAAAAATAACCAAACTTAAAAACTCTTTAGCAGCAAACCCTGAACAAACAACTATGCAATCAAGAATAAACGATCTTAACATACAGACGCAAGAGGAGCTTTCCCAACTAGCAGAGAGATGGTTGACTCGCTCAAAAGCCAATTGGGTCAAACAAGGAGAAAAATCTACCAGATACTTCTTTTCGCAATTCAAAACCCAAAGCAGTAACTCTGCTTTGAAAGAAATTGAGATCCCAGGAGCTAATATACAAAATAAAGAAGATCAAACACTACAATACATAAAAGAAAAATATACTGAAATCTGCAAAGATGAGGGTATAGACTTAGAAGCAGCTGCTTTGATCATGGAGACACTTCCTACGATCTCGCATCAAGAAAACTCTGATCTTACACAAGCTATTTCAAAAGAGGAAATAACAACCACGATTATAAACCTCCCAAATAATAAATCCCCAGGCATTGATGGGTTAACATATGAATTCTACAAATTAACAGAGGAACATATAACTCCAATTCTAGAAATCATCTTTAATTAGGTCCTGAACTCTGGAAACTTACCAAATTCCTGACACAAAAATCTAATTACTCTCATTCCAAAGAAATCCTCAGACTTACAATTGGAGACCTATCTCTCTAGTAAACTGTGATGCAAAAATCTTTATGAAGATTATTGCATCTAGATTGAATAGAGTCTGCAATACATTAATTCCATCACATCAACAAGGTTTCATCACAAGAAGATCAATTTCAGATGCCGCACTTGACATTCTTACAACTATGAGAAACCAATCAGACATCTCAAAGCAACACTGGCTACTTCTAGTAGACCAACAAAAAGCTTTTAACCAAGTTAATCACAAATAGTTCTTTCAAAGATGGGCTTCTGTATAAAATTCACAAGTCTAATAGATAATCTCTTCACAAACCAGATAGTGCATATTTTCGAGAAGAGCTCTCTATCAGAACCATTTAGAGTTGAAAGAGGTGTTCGACAAGGAGACCCCCTCTCTTCTTTATTATATGTCTTGGCTTTTGAGCCACTAATTCAATCAATAAACAATAGAATCCGGAGAATTCCAGTGAACAACCTCTTCTTTAAAACAGTAGCCTATGCTGATAACCTAACTATAGGAATCGGCTCTCTTTCAGACTGGATAGAAGTTCAGAATTTATTTGACATATATAAAAAAGCCTCAAACACAAAAGTCAATAAACACAAAACCAAAGTGGTTCCTTTAACCACACGAAGAGCAAATCTACCAAACATTGACCAATTCAAGATCACAGAAGAAGATAACTCTATAATTCTTCTGGGCTATGAGGTCTATCCAAATTGCCTATGTAAAAAGAATTTATGGACAGACACAATTAACAAACTCAAAGATACACTGAACAATCTTGCTCTTAGAAAGGAAAAATTTTGGTCGCAAACTCTTTAGTTCTTTCTCGAATTTGGTACATAGCCTATATTCTACCTCCAAACAAAAAACAGATTGCAGAAATAAATGGTCTAATTACACTTTGGATAAAAGGCAATTCAAGAATGCTCCCTAAATACTCCACTTACCAACAGTCTTATGAACAAGGAGGGCTCCAAGTCCTCATTATAAGCAATCTGCTTGATACAAGAGCTTTGATGGTCTGGCTCAAACTTCTTTCCGGTAATACATTCTGGGCAAAAGTTGAATGGACAAGAATTGCAAACATATTATATAGATAACGAAACATCTCAATCAGACAAGCTTTAACCAGCTCTCCGATACATAGTAAAGCCTGGCCCCCAAAATGGAAATCCTACCTTCTTGCATAGAAGAAAGTGGATGGGAGAGTTTTCTCCCATACAAATTGGCCTTGGAGTCTTGAAAACCTCTTTCTAGGGGGAATTAAAGAAGACAAAGTTACAGTTAAAAAGATAACCGAACTACTTAAAGAGGACCTAACATATGGCGAAATTAATTAGTCACTGTTTTCAAACTTAGCACCGAACTGAATACTTCTTAAAGGAGTTGACAACAAGAAAAGAGATATCTTTTGGCATCTTGCATATAGAGCTTTCCCATGGTGTGAAAATGACCAACAAACAATTGAACATTTTGCAACAGATTGCAGAATCAGCAAGAAGATATGGACAGAAGCTTACAAACTGATCAACATAAGACAAAAACCAAGCATCTCATCCTCTTTGGAGGAAATATTTACTGCAAAAAACTTCAGCGACCTTAACACAGCAATATGGATTTACATAATCACAATATATGAAATTTGGTGTTGGTACACAAATGCCAAATGGGGCAATGCAGATAATGTAGAAGCATCAATTCCCTCAATCATTAGTGCTCAAATTCGAAAAGAAATTCAAGCTCTAAGTATAAACTCCCGTTTGGGTTCTGTAAATAGAAAAATTTGTAAATATTTTAGTAATATTTAATATATAAGAATTTAATAAAGAGCGCCACACACGCCCCACATGCCACTTAGGCAATCTGGGATAGTCAAAAAAAAAAAGTTTGGTACCATTCAAGCTTAGTGTTAAAGTAATAAATATTGCAACTTTGGGCTGATAAGAGATCTTTTTCCGATTTGAAATATAGGTGAGCCCCTTTTTTTGGATTTCCATTACAATTTTTTTAATATGTGTACTGCTTAAACTTTAAATTTTTTGAGTTGGTGCAAAAGGAGGCTATCATATGCAGTTGTTGGTATATTTGAAATTATACATTTATAGTTATTTCTTTCTTCTAATTCAGTAATATCAAATTTTCCAGGTGTTGTATGATATGTTTTTCTTTGATCTAAATATACTGACCAACTTTTTTCTAGTAACTTTGTTCTCTGTTTAGAGTTTGGCAGGATCTTAATATATACTACCTTAGTTCTGAAGTTTTGTTGCCATGCAAGAATGGAAGCAGTGCCAAAGAACCTAAGATATGATTTGATAGTTGATGCACTAGTTTTTTTGGTAAATCCCAAATTGTAAAAAAATATACTAGGTTTTGTGATTGTTTGTGATAGTAAATCTTGCTTTTTTGGGCCCAAACCAAATTAAATATACAGATAAACCTCCCTAAGTGCACCCTCTCTAAGTGTACACCCTCTCTAAATGCATGCTGTAGTCCGGTCTCAATGTTGGGACTTAGAACTTAAATGCACACCCTCCATATTCTGCATGTGCAAGAAATTCTGAGTTCCGGACCTATGTGTGCACCTTCTATAAATGCATGCACGTGATATCATCCATTCATAATTGAGGATTTTCACATATAACGTTTCATTGTTACGTACCTTCTTTTTAATTTTGAATCATCCAGTTTGTTGCTAGAAGTTTAATGGAAATCTACTAAGAGTTGAATTAATATGATTTGAACCTTTTATCGCTATAATCCCACTGCAATAAAATGATAATGTTATAGAAAGTTAAAGTTTCATTAAAATCTTTTACTAGGGCATTCTTAAAAAAAAAAAAAAAAAAAAAAAAAAATTAAATTATGTATTGTGCATACTGTGATTTCAGCTAGAATTGGATATTTAAAATGAATTATTAATACTTGGATAAGTTAGATTAATTACTATAAAAGATAATGATAATTGAAAAGTTAATCGAGTTAAATATGGAACTTTAAAAAAGCTTGAATGAGCCAAAAGGATATAAGTCATTAAGATCCTCAATATGGATTGGTTTTTGAACATTTGGATATTAACAATTGGTTGCTTAATTTTAGAATGATGATATAAGAATGGTACAAAAATCATACATACCAAAAAAAAAAACACAACAAAAATGTCTTCTAAGAAAGTTATGTTAACTGATATGCAAAAAGCTGCATTATGTATTTATGCTCATGATAATAAAATGACTCGAGCTAAATATGTTGATTGGATAGAACAACAATGGGGTGTCAGAATTGATGAAAGCATGGTTTCAAGAATTTTAAAAACTAGTGAAAAAACAGCATAGAGCTGTTACTGTTCCAGAGGTTGAGCTTGCACTAAAGGAGTTCATGTTGAATTATCAATAAGGACAATTTTAAGTAATGCCATCTTGATTCAAAAAGTGAAGTTACTCGCTGCTGGGTTAGGAGTTCCTGAAGGAACATTACAATTTTCTTCCAGTTAGCTGCAAAAGTTTAAAGAATGTAATGGTATTTGACAAGTAAAGCTTCAGGTGAAGCTGCATCTGTAGACAATGATGCTATTACCAGTGCATTACCATTGTTAAGATCTAAATGTGCCAGTTATCCACTTCATAGAATATACAATATAGATGAAGCTAGGCTTTTTTATTGCTTAGAACTGGACCGAACCTTGGCAACCTATTGTATTGCTAGGTGTAAAGTAAATAGAGAACATATTTCAGTTGCACTATATGCAAATGCAGATGGCTCACATAAACTAAATCTGTTAATAATTGGAAAATATCAAAAGCCAAGATGTTTCAAAAACATGCCATTTATATATTAAAATAATACCAAAACCTGGATGATCACAACGTTCTTTCAAGACTAGCTTAAAGAATTTGATTACCAAGTTGGTTTGAAACATAATGGTCAACATGCACTTCTGCTTTTAGACAAGTGCTCTAGTTATAAAACTGATTATCTAAATCTACAATATGTAGATATTCATTTTTTACCTGCAAAGACAACTTCAAAAATTCAACTGATGGATGCTGGGATAATTATGAGTTTTAAAAGGCACTATTGTCATTATTATTATTATATTCTCTGGATGTTATAGCAAATAGAGACAGGTAATCATGCAGAAGATTTAAAAATGGACATCTTACAAGCTATTTGATACACTATTCAGAGTTAGGAAGAAGTAAGTACTGAGACTATTCGTAATTGCTGGCGACATACTAAAATTCTTTCTGTAAGCTCTAATGTGGATTTACGAAACCTTTCTGAAAATATTTGTCAAGTTATTGATTCTGAAATTGATGATCTTGCTGCACTTATTGAAAACCTTCATTTTTTGGACCCTATGCAGGTTGAAGAGTTTTTATCTATTCTCAAAGAAAACTTTGTTTATGAAGTTCCTGATGATAATTGTATTATTTTAGAGATTGTTGAAATTTTTTAAAAAAAATGGAAATTTAGATGAAACCAAAAAAATGGATGATAGTTCTGAGATTCCTATTGTTAGTGCCGATTTAGCACTTGAAAGTTTGGAGACCGTTTATATGTACCTGCTACAACAAGATAACACAAGTGAGCAGCTAAAGCTAGTTGATAAAGTCAAAAAAGTGATTAAAGAAAAAAAGTGGACGCAATGAAACAATCACAAATAGATCAATATTTTAAACAAAATAATAAAACTAGTATTGACGAGTAAGAATATACTTATTATTAAAGCTTACCAAATTAAATAAATTTAACATATTAATTTATTATCAAAAATTTATAGGGATTAGCTTTCATCTGACGTTTATAACCCTGAATATTATTGCTGAAATGAAATGAGCTAAAAAAATTAGCAAAAAAGGAGAAAAAAAAAAAAAAATTAAACTAAATTACTTCAGTAGAAAAGATACTAAAATAGGTCATTTAAAAGAATCAGATATAGGTTATTCAAAGAATCGGATATAGGTTATTCAAAGGATCGGATATGGGTATTCAAAAGAATCAGATATTGTTATTCAAAAAAATCAGATATGATTTATTCTGATAAAATATTTAAAGTTTATCATTACAATATTTTTAGAGTAATATAAAATTTAAAGATAAAATTTGACAATTGTTAAAATGACAGAATTATGACTCTTTCTCCTGGTGTCACAGGACCAGAACCGTTTAAATAAATAAAAAAGCTAATACAAGAAGCTTTCATTTTAAATTGACAAATAATTATTATATCAAATATTACTATTTTTATAAAAATTAGTATATAATGCTTGTACAATGTAGTGTTTTACTAAAAGTATTATACAAAAATAATAAAAAGGCTTAATTGCAATAGTATAATTTAATTGGACTACTATCACGTGACAACTTTGTATAAAAATCTCTAAATGCACACCCTCTCTAAATACACACCCATACCTGGTCCTAAGAGCGTGCACTTAGGGAGGTTTATCTGTATCTTTATGTTGTTTAAGTTTTTTAGTACTTGCTTGTGTTGTTGTTTTTATATTTGTTTGAAATTTTTCCTCGATAAGTTCATTTAGACCATAGTCAAGTGCTCCGTATTCTTTTTGGGCTAAAATATCTTTGACTAGTTCTGATCTATTCTCTGTAATATGTGGGTTTGATTCCTGTACTATGAGATTGCATTTGTGTGAGTTTCTTAAAGTTCTATTTCTATGGTGCCAGAAGCTTTAACTCTCCAATCACGTGATTTTGTTCACTTTTTATTCATAGTAACTTTAATGGAATAAGCCGGAAGTAGATAGTCATTTAACCTAAAATACGAGCATGTTCTAAA
>CAJVPY010003702.1:0-13677 GCA_910591965.1 Dentiscutata erythropus
GTGCTTGAGCGATCTTTATCAATGGTAAATTTTTGGAGAAAAAAGGTGGTTTGTATCTCGTTGATTTGTTGATCGAAATGGTAACTCACTTGATTGATTTATTTAATTTCCGACTAATTAAAAATTTACGTCCGATCCATTGAGTGAGGTGCTTGAGAACGGCCAAAATGTGTATATTATTTTATGAATAAACTATATAGTTACCAACTTGTAATTTGTCATATAAGTTAAAAGGACAGAGAAGTAATATTTAATAGAGATTTCGATTTCTATTGACGATTAAATGTATATTATTTTATGAATAAACTATATACTTACAAACTTGTAATTTAACGCATAAGTGAAAAGAGTAATATTTAATAGATATTTCTATTGATGATAAAATGTGCACATTATTTATGAATAAACCATATACTTACCAACTGGTAATTTAACACATAAGGAAAAGAAAATTAAAATTAATAGAGATCTCTGTTGACGATAAAATGTGTACATTATTTATGAACAAAATTACCGTCTAGTAATTTAACACGTAAGTAAAAGAACAGAGAAGTAATATTTAATAGAAAATTCTATTGGCGATAAAATGTGTACATTATTTATAAACTATATACTTACTCCCTGGTAATTTAACACGTAAGTGAAAAGAACAAAGAAGCTATATTTAATAAAGACGATAAAATGTGTACATTATTTTGTGAATAAACTATATACTTACAAACTGGTAATTTAACACGTAAGTGGAAAGTAATATTTAATAGACTTCTACTGACGATAAAATGTGAACATTATTTTATGAATAACTATATACTTACAAACTGGTAATTTGACACGTAAGTGAAAAGTAATATTTAATAGACTTCTATTGACGCTAAAATGTGTACATTATTTTATGAATAAACTATATACTTACGTCCTGGTAATTTAACATGTAAGTGAAAAGAACAGAGAAGTAATATTTAATAGAGATTTCTATTGCGATAAAATGGTACATTATTTTATTGGTAAACCATATACTTACGCCCTGATAATTTAACGCGTAGATGAAAAAACAGTGAATATTTAAGAGATTTCTAATGATGATAAAAAATGTGTACATTACATTATGAATAAACTATATACTTACACCCTAGTAATTTAACACGTTAATTAAAAGAACAGAGAAGTAATATTTAATAGAAATTTCTATTGACGATTGAATAAAAAATATACTTACAAGCTGGTAATTTGACACGTAAGTGAAGAACAGAGAAGTAATATTTAATCTATTGACAATAAAATGTGTACATTATTTTATAAATAAGCTATATACTTACATACTGGTAATTTAATATTTAAGTGAAAATAACAGAAGTAATGTTTAATAGATTTCTATTGATGATAAGATGTGTATATTATTTATGAATAAACTATATACTTACTTTCTGGTAATTTAACACGTAAGTGAAAGAACAGAGAAGTAATATTTAATAGAGAATTTTACTGACGATAAATGTGTACATTAATTGTTTTATGAATAAACTATATACTTACGCCCTAATTTAACACGTAAGTGAAAGAACGGAGAAGTAAATTTTAATAGTGAATTCTATTGACGATAAAAATATATATATTATTTTTGAATAAACTATATACTTACATACTAGTAATATAATATGTAAGTGAAAAGAACAGAGAAGTAATATTTAATAGATATTTCTATTGACAATAAAATGTGTATATTATTTTATGAATAACTATATACTTACAAACTGGTAATTTAATACGTAATTGAAAGAACAGAGAAGTAATATTTAATAGAGATTTCTATTGACGATAGAATGTGTACATTAATTATTTTATGAATAAACTATATACTTACGCCCTGGTAATTTAATATGTAAGTGAAAGAACGTGTTTAATAGAGAATTCTTATGAATAAACTATATACTTACGCCCTGGTAATTTAACACGTAAGTGAGAAGTGATATTTAATAGAGAGTTCTATTGACAATAAAATGTGTACATTATTTTATCAATAAACTATATACTTACAAACTTATAATTTAACACGTAAGTGAAAAGAACAGAGTAGTTATATTTAATAGAGAATTCTGTTGCCAGTAAAACATGTACATTATTTTATGAATAAACTATATTTACAAACTGGTAATTTAACACATAAGTGAAAGAACAGAGAAGTAATATTTAATAGAGATTTTTATTAACGATAAAATGTGCACATTATTTATAAACTATATACTTACAAACTGGTGATTTAACACGTAAGCAAAAGAACAAAGAAGTAATATTTAATAGAATTCTGTTGACGATAAAATGCGTAAATTATTTTATGAATAAGATATAATTACCGTCTAGTAATTTAACACGTGAGCGAAAGAACGGAAAAGCAATATTATAGAAAATTCTATTGATGATAAAATGTGTACATTATTTATAAAATATATACTTACAAACTGTAATTAACACGTAAGTGAAAGAACAAAGATGTAATATTTAATAGATATTTCTATTGACGACAAAATTTGTATATTATTTTATGAATAAATTATATACTTACAAGCTGGTAATTTAACACGTAAATGAAAGAACAGAGAAGTAATTTTTAACAGAAAATTTTATTGACGATTAAATGTGTACATTATTTTATTAATAAACTACTGTATATACTTACAAACTTATATTTAACACGTAAGTGAAAAGAACAATAGCAATATTTAATAGAGATTTCTGTTGACATCAAACCATGTACATTATTTTATGAATAAACTATATACTTACAAACTGGTAATTCATGTAGGTGAAAGAACAGAGAAGTAATATTTAATAGAGAATTCTATTGACGTTAAAATGTGTACATCATAAACTATATACTTACGCCCTGGTAATTTAAAAGAACAGAGAAGTAATATTCAATAGAGTTCTATTGACGATAAATGTGTACATTATTTTATTAACATACTATAATTACCGTCTAATAATTCAACACGTAAGGGAAAAACAAAGTGATATTTAATAGAGAATTCTATCGGCGATGAAATGTGTACATTATTTTATTGATAAACTATATACTTACGCCCTGGTAATTTAACACGTAAGTGAAAGAACAGAGAAGTAATATTTAACAGAGGTTTTTACTAACGATAAAATGTGTACATTATTTATATACTTACAAACTAATGATTTAACACGTAAACGAAAGAACAAAGTAACATTAATTGAGAATTCTCTTGACGGTAAAATGTGTACACTATTTTATGAATAAATTATAACTACCGTCTAGTAATATAACACGTAACGAAAGAATAGTGATGTAATGTTTAATAGAGATTTCTATTGACGATAAAATGTGTATATTATTCATAAATTATATACTTACTCCCTGGTAATTTAACACGTAGGCGAAAGAGCAGTGAAGTAATATTTAATAAAGAATTCTATCGACGGTAAAATGTGTACATTATTTTATGAATAAACTATATACTTACTTTCTGGTAATTTAACACGTAAATGAAAGAACAGAGAAGTAATATTAAATAGAGAATTCTATTGACAATAAAATGTGTACATGATTTTATGAATACTTACCCCCTAGTTATTTAATGTGTGAGTAAAAGAACAGAGAAGTAATATTTAATAGGGAATTCTATTAATGATTAAATGTGTACATTACTTTATGAATTAACTATATACTTACGAACTGGTAATTTAACATAAGTGAATATTTAATAGAGAATATAGAGAATTCTATTGACGATAAAATGTGTACATTATTTTATGAATAAACTGTATACTTACAAACTGGTAATTTAACACGTAGGTAAAAGAACAAAGAAATAATATTTAATAGAAATTTCTATTGACAATAAAATGTGTACATTATTTTTATGAATAAAACTATATACTTACGCCCTGGTAATTTAAAACGTAAGTGAAAAGAACAGAGAAGTAATATTTAATAAAGATTTCTATTGACGATATACTTACACCCTGGTACTTTGACACATAAGTAAAAAGAACAGAGAAGTAATATTTAATAGAGATTCTATCGACGATAAAACGTGTACATTATTTTATGAGTAAACTATAATTACCGTCTAGTAAGTAATTTAACACGAAGCGAAAGGACACAGAAGTAATATTTAATAGAGTTTTCCATTACAATATATAATGTGTACACTATTTTATGAATAAACTATATACTTACTCCCTAGTAATTTAACACATAGAGAAGTAATATTTAATAAATTCTATTGGCGATAAAATGTGTACATTATGAATAAGCTATATGCTTACAAACTAGTAATTTATGAAAAGAACCGAGAAATAACATTAATAGAGATTCTATTGACTATAATATGTGTACTTTATTACAAGTAAACTATATACTTACTTCCTAAAAGGTAAGTGAAAGAACCGAGAAATAATATTTAATATTTAATAGAAGATTCTATTAGAGTTAAAGTGGTACATTATTTTATGAACAAACCATATACTTACGGACTGGTAATTTAATACGTAAGCGAAATATCAAAAAAGCAACCGTAATATTTAATAAAGAATTCCATTAATGATAAAATGTAAATCTTGCCCTACATATACTTACTCTCTGGTAATTTAATATATAAATAAACAAAAAACGGAAATAATATTTGATGGGGTGTCTATTGATGACAAATAAGGTATTTTATGAATATACAAAACTCTATACTCACCGTCTGTTTTAACACAAGTGTAAAGCAGAGCAATAATGCTTAATAATTATATTGACAATAAATTGTGTAGAAATAAACTCTATGCTTACGGACTGGAATTTTAGCATACAGTATAAGTGAAAGAACATATTAATAAAAAAAGTCTACATATTGTGATAAAATATGTAAATCTTTGCTATGAAGTTATAGTAAGCAAATTATCGCCTATCTTGTCAACAGCCATGTGTTTGCGAATTTTTTGCTCTATACTATGGATCTCAAAATCCAGAAAATTATAAATTAACGAAATTATTGAAGCTATTTTTGCAACAGTGATGGTAAATGGCCTGGTCATTTGAAATTTTCTAATGGCTCAAGTGACTTCGAAATGAACGGTCATTATCGGTCATTCAAATTTTGGGTCATTTGAAAATGACTCGATCAAATGACTATGGTCCTTAAGCATTATAGAGATGACATCTCGGACTTAATTTTTCAAACTTTTTTGAAGAAACTGTATAATACAATACTCAGACATCAGGAAGTTTTGAGGGTGTTAATTAACAGGTTAATGCATTGTTAACAAACACTACATAGTATAACGATACCATTTTTATTAATAAAATTGGTGTTAAACAATAAGGCTGTGATAAATAGCTATTTATCACACCACTATAGTTTAACACTAATTTTATTAATAAAAAGTATTATTAAGCAATGCGCCACACCTGTTAGTTAACGCCCCTCAAAACTTCCTGATGGATACATTAATGTATGGATAGAGATGCGACCCGTTATCCGTTTTCATATTTAAAATTTAACAAATATTCGGTTATCCGGATACTGTTCACAATTTTATTATGCCGTAAAATTATAAAATCAAAAAAAAAAAAACTGGCGGATATCCGGATCGCATCGCTAAATCAAGAAAAAGGAACTTGTGCTGCAACATCTATATACTATACATGGTTTTTATTTTAAGTAATATTGTATAGAGTTTATTGATGCAAAAATGTGCATAGTTTGCATAAATAACCATCGTAATCTCTATATAAAGTTACTTTAAAAAGGATATATGTATAGTGACTTTTGAAACACCAGGTGGAGGGAAGACCTTGAAAACGACCTAAATTACCTAAGCATTTAGACTTTGAAACGATTAATTAATACTCATTTGTTGTTTTGGTCACTTGAGACATTCCAGGTCATCCATCACCATTGTACTGGGGTTCTGCAGATGCCGGGCTCGATCTATTAAAACATAGTGTACAGTACAGCATTTGCAGAATACTACTTTTTAACCTTATTCTATCTTAGAAAAGCAATGGTGTTTGTAAAACGAACTGTTGAGATTTTGAATTTTCTGAATTTT
This sequence comes from Dentiscutata erythropus, assembly GCA_910591965.1. Taxonomy (NCBI): domain Eukaryota; kingdom Fungi; phylum Glomeromycota; class Glomeromycetes; order Diversisporales; family Gigasporaceae; genus Dentiscutata; species Dentiscutata erythropus. The sequence continues at coordinate 6,067 of CAJVPY010003702.1, forward strand.
AAACAGGATCCTCTACTACATTCGTTAAGATAGAGAAAGTTTAAAAATTCTTTTGCAAACTCTACTTTGTTTCTTCTAGTAACTCTCCATGTTTTTTAGCCAAATCTGCTTTATCATCATCTTGGTCGGTATCTTGTTCTTCCTGTAACTCTCGTAATACATGAGTTTTTGCCGATGGCTCTTTTTTTATCATTCTAATAGTCTGAAATAACTTAATTAATAAAGTCACAAACCCATTTTTTTGATATATTTTACTATGATATATACTCTATTAAGATCTTCCTCAAAAATAAACTGCCCGATTGTGACTTTTTGAATCGGAGTAAGATAAATACACCAATGTATTTGGTACTTAAAGTCGTTCTTTGATTCATCATCACTATTATCATAATCATTATAATCACCACTATTATATTCATACTTTTTTTCATCACCATTTGGTTCAATGCAATTTGTAATATTTAACCGTATACTGTTACTATCATAAAATTTAATATGTGCTAAGAGTGACAAATCACTGTTTGATGATGGATATTTAAATGTATGAGCAAACACAGAATTTATAGGAAGTTTTGGTAGCATAGGTAGAGAAATAACACAATTATCCTCTTGATTTAGCGTAATCTCTTGAGAGCCAGCTCTTAAAATAATAAAGTTTTGACTACATAAATTTTTGTAACTAAATTTAAGATTCATTCATATTAATAATAATTTCTGGGTCTCCAACCAACATCCAATTAATAATCATTTTACTAGAATCACTTGTTCTAAATAAAGAAATTATTAGCTTAAGAAATGGTTCTAATCAATATAACATTATAAAGATTATTCTTACTTTTTACCAATAGTTTTGATTATCACAGTAAAACCGAAGACATTTGTCGCTTTAAACTTAATAACTTTTTCGTTAATTTGTTCTCCAAATATTGATGTAATACTTCCATAAAGCTGATAATCGTTGCTTTTTAATTTATTTTTAAACCTAATACGATAATATATTACAGATGAATCAACTTGCACACTATCGGTCATGAGTATTTCTTGTTTGATATCTGACAATTTCAGGTATTTTGGATATGTATTTTTTAACAAAGAATGATGTGTTCTGAACATGTCATCTTCAATTGATCCTAAAGTTTTTAACAAAGAATATTTGTGCTCATGAGTTTTAAGAATTGACTTAATCCTACTGCAAATAGGTTCTTCAAAAATTTCATAAATTGCAACTAAATCTCCGTAACCAACAGCTTGTAAATTAGCATGATTTTTATAGCAAGACTCAATCCAACTATCAAATTTATCTCGTCCAATCATTTGGCCTTTGGGAGTTAGAAAACCATCATTTTTATTAATATGCACCGTCATGACTTCTAAACTTTTTGAGATTTTTCTGAAATTATCAATAGTTGTCCATTCTATTTTATCTTCTTTAATTTTATCTATTTTAGCATAATCTATTTCAGCGTAATTGAATAGCTTATGGCCTAATATAACTCGTTGAGCAATGAAGTTTCCAAAAATTGCAAAGACGTTCTTCAACTTTAAATAAGGGTCTGTTCCTTTAATGGCTCTATCTACTGCATTCTTAAATTCTTTTGATGGTTTAATAAATTCTTTTCTCATATGTAATTCAATCCTTTGATTTACAACGGTAAAACAAATGTTTCCTTTATTTAAATATTGGTCAGTAATGTTTGTAATTCTGATGGCAAATCTTCTACACGGGATACATCAACTTGATTCTTAATAATGAAAAAATCATTTATTCTTTCAGTAACTAAAAGTTCCGCCACGAAACTATCAGAATTATTCGGTATTGAAAACTTAATAGGTTGAATAAAGTCAAATGATTGGTGGTTTCCAAGTTTCACACCTTCTCTGGTAAAGCTTAATCCGTAATCCAATTTATAAATATCAATATTTTGTTTCACGTAGTCAATTTCATAGAACATGGCTCTAATATAATTGTTTGGTTATTAGACAATGAAACACTTGATATTTCACCAGAAGAAAGTTTGGAGGCTGTAATAAATAAATATTTAAAATAAATAAATTTCAATATCCTTGATTATATCGAACAAACTTACATGGTTTGTCAGACAAAACACGCATCACACCATTTTTAAGAATGTCTTCTAATGTAACAGACTTTTCAAATTCTAAATGAACTTCTTGAAGATTCTCTTTTTTCGAATCTTCTCTTAAAAAAATAAAATTCGGAGATATAAATTTTTTTCCAATTAACTCATTACGAATGTCAGACAAGTTACTGTTAAGTTTGTTAATAGAGACAAATTTTTTAATCCTTTTTCCGTCGTATATTGTAATTAATAATTCTCGCTCCACATATAGTTCACTTTCATTGCTAATGATATCAGATATTTTCATATCGGAGTTAAGCAATTTGTCTCTCGGGCCAAGTTTTATCTTACCAACTTCTTCATCATTGAAAATAAAGAAAAACTTATATCTAGGATCATCGGAGTCGAGTTTTATTATTTGATCATAGGCTTCAGAAAGAGTTTGACTATCTAATGTTATTTCGCCATATGACTTTTCGTTAACTATTAGTTTCACCATGTTTTTAACTTTCCTGTCTTTAATAAAAGGCTAAATATTTCAGGACAAGAAAAAAAAATTGTTACGCACGTGCGTGCATGCGTACTTAAATGTGCTCACTGCTGTTCCAAATTTAGTTATATCAAAAAAATCATGAGACTACAATACAGTACAGTATACTTTTTTAAGCGCCATATTCCTACAGAGTAATACAGTAATACCAATACGTAACTGGGCAGTCATCATTTCCCAAATAAATATCGTACTTCGAATCACAATATAAATGAGCTTTTGTAACGTTTTTCGTTCCCATTTATTAATTACTATGGAGAAACTCAAGAAAGCAAGAGTAATAATTAACACTGATTCTCCTGTTGAAATGATGTTAAATGACAATTTAACACTTTCTAATGCCCATAGCTTAATAATAGGAAGGCTAGACCCTAGTTTTAATGATCCAAGATATAAATTTTTTTTTAAAGCTCTTGGCGTTGATATTTTAGATATACAAGATTTAACTATATCAGATATTATCAACCAGAATTTAATTTATATGAAAAGGGTATTACATATTAAAGTTATAATCGATGGGTGTCTATCAAAGTATTATGATTTAGGCAGTCTCGATGATAATTTGTTTAATATCAGGCAGATATTACATGACGAACCAATTATACCATCATTCTTTAAATTCTTAAGAGGCGAACATCTAATATCAGAAACGGAAGAAAAGCATCATGGATTAAGGGAGATTCTTAACGGCTGCGATGAATTGTTTATTTATTCCGTCAACGAAAATTCCAATAAAAGTGTCACTATTTGCAAATACTTGCAATCGGATAAGATCGAAAAATACACGGAATATCTGCCGACGGCAGAGAAGCTTATTCAGATCAGGACACTTCTTAAAATGGGACCAAACTTTACTTTTCGCGATGGAGACAAAAAAATTAATCGATCCTCAGAAGCTTCTATTGGTTGGATAAACATAGCCTGGATCGAAAATGAAAAACTTCAGTTAAAAATTTATCAAGACAACGATCTAGAGTGGAATGAATTAGTTAGTCAGTGTGATATGGGATTCACATTTAAAGCTGGTCGAGTCCAATTAGCGAAATCTCAATCATTTACAATTGATTTAACAAAAATTAAACCAGAATTCGAAAAAGATCTTTATTCTGGAAATGCAATATTTACATGCGAACAGAAAATTGATAAATCATTTAACTTTTAATGGCGGAATAGCACCATCTTTACCTTTGTCCTACTTGCCATATTTTTCCTTACTTGCTAACGCATCAAACGAATCTAGTGAATCACACAGTAAAACAACCAAATATTCAAGTATTGTCATAAGCAAGGCAAAGTTAAGTCTTGATGAAACAAATATAATATTGGATAATAGTTTTATTGAAGAAGTAAATTCTGCATTAGTCGATGACCATTCGCGCAATAAAAAACTTAAAGAACTTGGAAGAATTTTAAAAAAATATGGACATTTCTATGCTAGTGAAGTCATTTTTGGAGGTGCAATCATCGAAAATTATGAGAATATTAGTTCACAAACCAAAGGTAAGCAGTCATTTCATTTATTTTATATATTTATATATGATTTAATGCAAACAAATACAATTGTAATAAGACTCTAGTAGCCTCGGCGTCAAGGTTGTTGGAGACTTTGAACTACTAGTTCACGCTGAAGGCGGATATGAATCCAATGATACCACATCAAAGACAGTAGATATGTCGAAAGAAATGTTAGCGATAATTGGTGGTGATGAAATTCTTTTTGTCAAGAATGATCCAGAAGCAATTAAATCATGGAGGAATTCATTTAATAATTCCAAGCATTGGCGAATAATCTCCTACAAGATACGACCAATATTTGATTTACTTGATAATGGTCTAAAAAACAAGGTACTTGAAGCTCTTGGAGAACAAATTCTCAAAGGTAAGTTTTACTTTTTAACAAAACGTAATTGTATATTTAGCTTTGATCTTAATAAATACAGTGTATCGTTTGTCTAACAAACTTATTCAAATAGTTGGAACAATAACCCATCATGCAGAACTTGAATGTTCAAACTTGAATCCAATTGTAATCGATAGTTGGAGTAATGGTATATTTGAAGATGTTACCTCGAACCCGCTTCAATGCCAAATATTAGCATCGATAATGAATAAAGACAACCACATCTATTCTTTACGAATTGAATATGTAGATGAAGATACTCCAGTATTCGTTATTCATTATCTTGGTAAGAGGAAAAAAAAGAAAAAAAAATATTGCGCAATACACATTGGTTGGGTCATTTTTGGTTACCCAGAAAAGTTTATATTTGAACAAAGAAATCATGATATTAAAATTACCAAAAAAAAATGTGAAGAAATGGCTAAAGTAAAAATAGACAATCATCTATCGTACAAATGCCCCATCGAGCAGTTTTTTAATCATTCTAGTAAATTAGGAATATGTGTAATTCAATGTCCTTCAGAATCCAGTAATTACGACGTATACCAGTCAAAGATGGTTACTGGTATTCATTTTTCTCCAGAGAAATTAGCATGCATGTTTGTTCATGACCTTGATGATTGCACTAATGTTGGTAATACTATTGATGAAATTTCTCCTTCGAAAATAATATGCAGGTAAGTATGTATGCACGTACGTTTTCTTGAATTGGATTTTTCACAAATTTAATCTCCATTTATAGTATTATTGACATCAAAGATAATAAATCTTGTATGCTGGAAGTAGAATGGAAAAACAGCGGTCGGCATAATCTTTTTTCCGATATCTCGAAAAAATTAATTGTCTGTGATGAACACAAAAAATATCTCACATCACTTCTAGAAGAATGTTTTAGGGAGGAAAGAATTGACAATCCACTATTCATGAGTATTTTTAATAATTGTAGCCAACATGGATTTATAAATATTACTCCAAAATGCCCAATTTACTTTATGTTAAATCGTACAAATAATACCCCATCAGAATTTAAAGGTCATATTTCAATATTATCAACGAAGTACAAGTCATCTCTTATATAAAGACACTTTTTTTATAATGCTATGTTTTAATAAAGTTTATTACGTAGTTAGGTAGCTGCGCGACGTTGTTGCGCTGGAACCAGGAACGGGATGTTTTATTTTGGGATGAGTGAATGAGTTTAATTATAATATAAGGCCTCCAAAATTATTTAGTTGGTTAACGTTAATATTTTGGATTCAGACGCGAGGGGGGAGGGGAAGATTTAAACAAACACACACATGCCCAAGAATATTTGATTAAATTTCATTGGTCAACTTTGACCACATGATTAATGAAGTCTTTGCTGTGTTGTGATTGACTTGTTTAACTTTGGGGATGAGTTAACCAACTTGAACGGCCTAAATACTCTGTATAACAAAAAAATAATTTTTTCATTTATTGTCTTATAAATTTGGGTTATAGATCAATTTTATAAATATTTTTGTCGACAATTTCGTCGGTCAATTTAGGGTTGGCCTAATATTGTTAGTATTGGCTAAAGATATATTTTTGTTGATGGCTCTCGTAATAACTTTAGCTACGTACGTACATAAATATAATTTAATCAACAAAACATTAAAAAATTGTGGTTAAAATATTTTTTGCGAATTGTTTGTCTGCTTTCCGTATTTTGTGATTTCAATCAGTGGTGGTGTATTCATTATTTAATGTCGCAGATGATTATGGTGAAATTTGTGGTCTCCTTTTGGAAATATAAACATTACTAAAATCTACTTATACTCTTTCTAAGTAACTCTAACCCTAAATTCTAATCTATCACTAAAAAAAGCTAGTATAATACACCCTAAAAATTTCATATTAAGGCCGTCGAAGTTAATTTTTCGGTTAACATCCCCCTTTGGCGTCCCCCAGTAAAATGAATATATAAAAAAAGTAAAAAATTAAAAATACCGTATAACCACAAAATTAGGGATTGGAACGTTTAAAAATTGCTCTATAGTTCCGGGCAGAATTATGTTGGTCGTGGGCCAGAATTATTTTAATGCCGGCCAAACTAAACGGTTAACGATTAAGAAAAATTTTAGGCGGTTCCAATCCCTACACAAAATAACGCGATGGGGTGTGGTTTCGAATTTCAGCCTAAATAAGCTCAATTCAGGCCGAAATTCGAAATAACTCCTATGCGCTATTTCGTGGTTATATGGCAAATATTGGTTGCTGCTTAATATAAATCAAATGAGTTGACTTACCCAAATTTATATGTAAAATTTGGCAAAAAAATAGGTTTCTTTAATTTACTCAAGAAAATGAATATAAAATATAATTTTAAATATGGGACTTATATTCTTTAGTATTTATTAAGTAGTTTTAAAAGAATCTTGAACTAAAGTTGTTTAATTCTTCTCTATGTTCTTTAAGTCAAATGACTGACTTACTTAAAATAATAATATGATTGGTTAACAGATAAAATTAAAATAATTTAAAATAAAATAATTTAATTTATTGTGTTTTCAAAATAGTAGAAATTTTTTTTCGAGTATACCTGCATACTGTATATCACAATATTGTTACTGGAAGACCTAAATCAAGGTGCTAATATAATTTGGTATACAGTATTTGGGAATGTTCAAAAAAAATTTTTCTTATTTTCAGCTATTTTGAAAACATGATAAAATAAAATAACTTAAAATAAATAATTTATTTTTTTTTATTTTTTATTTTTTATATTAAGCAATTCTTCTATTTATTTTATAAATTACTATAAGATTATTATACAAATAACAAACTAGGCGTTAATTTTTATTTTCCTGAAACCTGCCTTCCCGAAATACTATTTCCCCGATCTCATACTACTGAAATCTCTTTTTTCTGACAAGACATATTTCTGACAGTACATTTCACTGAAAAAAATTTTTACCGAATTTTTTTTTCCCAACACAGCCAATTCCTTGACAACCTGAATTTCTGAAAAAAATTTATTCAACTAGGGTTCCTAGGTTCAGTTCAGTTCAAATTTAGGTTCAATGAACCTGAACTGAACCTGAACCTGAACCACAAAT
>CAJVPY010003703.1:0-13675 GCA_910591965.1 Dentiscutata erythropus
TTTTATATATTATATAGTATAAAAACTAAATAAGCCTTAATGAGCCAATGGGAATATTGAGTAAGCCTAATTGAGCCAGCTCAATTTGGAACACTGGTCTGTTTTGAAGTAGTTTATTGCAATTACTATAACTTCTATCATAAGTTACCATAAACCATTTTGTTACAAAATTTGAGATTTTAGCAACTACAATATGCAAGGTGAGTTAATTTGCACTGTAAAGCATTCTGTTACAGAACTTGCTATTTTAGCGACATGTAGCATTGGGGTGTGCTGCATACTATATAAATCAAAACTATATGTGGTATCATATAAAAGTCAATTATAACAGATTTTAAGTGATTGTCGAATGATGAAATTATAATGAAATTATTTAATATGTTCTTAATATAAAATTGGGGTCACGCTTTTTTTAGATGCACGGGTTGTAATTTTTTCTTTCTGACAAAAGTTTTATTATAAATTGACTCTTTTTTATCACAATTATAAAGCTATAGAGTCTTTTTTAAAATTATCTATGAAAGATTTTTTTTTCTTATACATATTTGAATTACACGATTTCTTTGGTTGTTCATACAACTTTTAAATTAATTGGTAGGTTTTTTTTTTGATCAAAGCAGAAATTTTGTTCTATAGCTTTGTTCTATAGAACTTATTATTGATTTTCTTAAAATTTTGCTTTGGAATTATGTGCTGTTAGAACTATGCATCTAATTAAACCCAAAAAATATGAATATTTATAAGACATATAAATGCTGGTTTCATTTAAAAAATGCATGTTTTATAAAACACCAAAAACAACTCAAGGAACAAGAAGCTTTGATTGAAGAGGAACCTGAATATTCACAAAGAACCCAATTAATCTCAACTATATGGTAGTTACCTGAGGAAGAATTATCTTCTGTAAATAGTCTTATATCTATTATGTAATATCTGAAAGGTTCAAATGAGAGAAAATTGATTTCACCATATTTACAAAAAAAGACATATAATTACATGGTTCAAAGTTTTTATAAATCAAAGTCAGATTATTGTTCATTACAAGATTCAAATTCGAGGCTTGAAAAAAAAAATAAAAAACTTAGTCAAAAAATCAAGAACTTCTTAAACGAACTCAATCACTTGGAGTGAAAGCTCAACATTCATGTGATCAAAAATCCAAATATATAGCTGAAATTCATTTGTTAGTTCAATGATCTCACCAAATTACTAATGAAGAATTTTGTAAGAAGGTTAAAAATATTTTTAATCCTAATAAAAATTTTTATTCATCAAATACTATTTGGCTTGCTACAAATGTTTTGCAAGTTGGTCAAATGTCACTACATTCCACTATCAAATGTATGTGGTTAGTTTATAAATTTCTAGTAGAAGAACCACCTCGAGATTGGTTATCGACATTGACTCTATATACATGGCACCAAGATGTTTCAGAACTACAATTTAAGGAACAAATTTATTAAATTAGAAATGCTTTAACATTCGGAATAATGATCGATGAATTGACACGAGAACAGATAAAAAATTTAGTTCTCTGCTATCAATATTGAAATAAAAACGATTAACTACCTAGTGTAATAGTTGCACAATTGCAAGATGTTATTAAATGTAATGCAAATACAGTTTCGAATGTTGTAATAAAGCATATCCAAAAATGTAATTTGGATGTTAAAAAGTGCACAATATGGATGACAGATAATACATCATATATGTTGGGCGATAAGAAAGGTGCTGTTGTCCTATTTAACAAAAAAACCAATAGAAATTCTTTGTGAATTGGTTGTGGGCTCTATATTATTTAAATTATTATGAACTACTTCGAGCAAGAAGCATTCAGTGTACTTTCCAACAGTACTGGATTCTCAAGAAAACCATACCCGTATAATTTATTATATTTGGCTTAGAAATTACATGATAGTTATGATTCTAGCAACAAAGACAAGCCATTTAATTTAAATTCACAAATAATTAAAGACTTGTATGATGGTTTATTGGGATATCATTATAACCAATATCAGTTGCTACTTCGTACTCGCTGGGGTTATGAACTACAACAGCAAAACAATTTATTGATCGATGTATATCACATGTTAAATTTGCTAATTGATTTGTTAGTGAACTAAAAAATCATAATACCTCGAAACAATACTTTAATGATTGATGTTTGTTTCAATCCTGGCTCCTTAATTCTAAATTGAACATTCAAATAAAATGTTTAATTAACTTTGCTGAGCATTTTTACGAACCATTGACATAATTTATAATTGGACAAGACAAAACTTCACACATTTATCAAAATAATTAATTTATTAATTTACCTCCAGGTTGGCGAGTACACGAAATGCCCGACAAAATCTATGAATGGTATAGGTTTTTTCAAGAGGTTGTCAAAAATTTTGAGATGTTTTTTGCTGACAAATTACTAGAAGCATTGGAGACTTTGTCTAGTGAGAAGTTTGGAGTATTCTTTGAGGATTTGAAAAAGGAAATTAATAAAGACTTAAATCATTTTGAAAAATGGTTTGCATCTTGGCTCCATTTACCTTTAGTTGTTTGCCGTCTTGGCAGCAATAATGCTAGGTCTTTTGCTTCTAGTTTTTACTGTGTTGTCTTAAAAAAGCCTTGGGCTAAATCACCAGATGATTTAAAATTATGGTTTGCAGAGAAACTAGAAGATGATTTAAGGAATGGAAAAACTGATAGTTTAGACTTATACGAATTGCTGTTGCAAGACAATGATTTTTTCCACGAATTTGAAGAATTCTGTGTAAATGATGAATTACCTATTTATAACTTTCCTAGACTGTATCATTTTATAAAAAATCGAATCTATTTCATAGTTATCCACCAACAACAAGTGGAAGGCCTCTTCAACAAATTAGATCTAAAAACGCACCCCAACATGTCATTATCAGTGAAACAATCCAAGCTTTGTTTGTCCTCAAGCAAAATCGGTAAAGAAAATTTATTGGAAAGATTAAAAGAAACACGGACAAATCGAAAAAAAGCACCACTTCAAGAAATAAATTAAATAAATCCTTAAACATTATTAAAAAATAATAAAATAAAATAAATAAATAAAATCAGTGATTGTTGGTTACACGAAAATCTCTGATATTTGATTTTTATATGATACCACATATAGTTTTGATTTATATAATGCGCCGCACAACCCAATGTAGCATGTAGTTCGAGTTAGTTTGTATTAGAATTATTATGCTTTCTGAGTTAATGTAAAAAAAACAACCATTTTCCAGTAATACATAGTTTGCAGTTCGCTAACGCATGTTATTAATGTTACCTAATAGTAGGGTCTATTCATTTGGAGCATTATTTGTATTCGATCTTTGTGAACTCTATATAAATATTTCCAAAATTTTCTGATTCTAGAGTAGCATTCTGTATATTCTTCACAAAAATTTATACTGTACCATTTTAATACTAAGTTTCAAATCTTATTTTAAATCTTGCACATGACTTATGTCCATTCATTTCTATTTAAGGTTATTTAAGATATTTCGAAACAGCTTCATTTTTTTCTTGGTACTGACTAATCCGCTGCTGTGGTACTAAAAGTTAGTTTGTAGTTGGTGATATGAAAACTGAAATTGGTTGTGTTATCTTATTAAAAATTTTTTTACGCATAAAATGTTTACCGAGTATCCGTATTAAGATTATAAAAAGTTTTTTTTGATAAAAAAAATTTTTTTAAAAAAATTAAAATCCGGGTCGGCGGGTCATAAAAGGCCAGTTAGTGATATGAAAACCGAAAATATAAGTTTGTATAGCCTAATTTTAAAGTTTGCGCGCATATCATTCATATATAATATGCGCTTGCGCCAATGAATTTTTTGAATTTATAAAGGATTAAAAATTTCTATTTTGTAATGAAAAAAAAAAAGTTAATTCCGGCCGGAAATTAGTAAACAATTTTGTAATGCGGGCTAAAAATTTTGCAGATCACGGTCGTTAGACAATCAAAATCGAAAATCTGCTGTGACAATTTTCCAGCTGGGTTGCGTATTGGATGTATCTGAGACGTTTGTTCTGATAAAATTGCCCATATTGGAACAGGAATTAATTTCGATATTAGATCCTCTTGAGTAGTGGAAACCATAAGTTGCAGCAGTTTTTTTCAGGCCTGATTAATTCCTACAGGGAGATCCCAAAAATTCCGGGTCGGAAGCTTCGGAACTCTGGTCGAAAGGGCCGGAGTTGATCAATTTTGCCCCAAGAACAATAAGAATTTTACTAATAAAACAATAGTCGTTCATTAAGTGAAAAGTGCCCAGCTGATAATTTTACTATAGCCTATAGCGCCCGCTAACCCTAACCCAGCCCTAACCCCGACCCTAACCACGACGCATTCCGGCCATTCCGACCCGGAATTTTGGGGATCCCCCTGTAGAAAATGGCCAGATTGTCTCAGAGATCACGGGCTGCCAAATTTCTGCACTTAATTAATGTATGATATCATATAAGCAAATATTACATCATTGTTAACAATATGCGTAACTATATTAATATGTCCTTTTTTGATTTAAACCGGATCAGTTTGTAAAACTCTGAATTCAATAAATAGCATGCAATAAAAAACCTTTTTTTTATTATACACAGAAAATGGGAACAGTATTACCTAGCGAATGCCTTTTGGAAATATTAAAATGCCTTGATCGTAAATGCCTATTTTCGTGCCTTCTTGTAAACCGTCAATGGTGTAGACATGTTGTACCGATATTGTGGAGCAGAATAGATAGTTTATCTATTAATAAAAATTTCATAAGAACATGTTTATTACTGCTAAACACTGAGGAACAAGCTTTTTTAATTCCATTCAATATAATGCTCCCAAATGATCCAAAACCATTATTTGAATATACAAAATGTATTACATACTTGCATATATATACATATAAATTATTTAAAAGCATCAGAGAAATTTTCAACCAGTTTAAAGAAAATGGAATAAATTTGTTTATAACGATTAATTGTTTGTTAATCTCAATGCTTTTACGAACTGGTGATAGAATTAAATATATTGAAGTTACAGAAGCTCGGTTTGGTTGCCTTGTTTATTCTGATAAGATGCTTTATATTAATTCTTTTGGAAATATACGTAAATTCATGATAAATTTATTATCAGAATATCTTTATAAGAATACAACCCTGGAATCTTTATCTTCTAATCTTTACATTTCTCACGTAGAAGCAAATTCATTAGTGAATGTAGTGAATGCTCTTTGCAATAATACTACTTTAACTAGTTTAAAGCTTAACGACAATGGATTAGGTTATGAAAATGTGAAACCATTGATATTAGCTCTCTATAAAAACACCACTTTAACTTACTTAGATATTGTAAGAAATCAGCTTGATTCTAGAGGAGGAGAGGCGTTAGCTGATGCTCTTTGCGCAAATTCTACTCTGACATCTTTAAACTTACTTGGTAATCAGCTTGGTTCCGAAGGAGGAAAAGCATTAGCGAAGGCTCTTTTCGAGAACACGTCCCTTACTTCTTTGAATATTTGTAATAATCAGATTGGCTTGGAAGGAGGAAAAGCTTTAGCTGATGCTCTTTGTAAAAATAATACTTTGACTTCTTTAGATATTAGTTCTAATGAGATCGGTGATGAAGGTGGAAAAGCTTTAGCTTATGCACTTTGTAAAAATACTACACTGACTTCTTTGAATATTAATTATAATCAGATTGGTTTCGGATTAAAAGCATTGTCAGATGCTCTCTGCAAAAACACTACATTGACTTCTTTGAATACTAGTTATAATAGGATCAGTGATGAAGGTGGAAAAGCTTTAGCTTATGCTCTTTGCAAAAATAATACTTTGATCTCTTTAAATGTTGAAAATAATCTGCTTGGTCCTGAAGGAGGAACAGTATTAGTGTTGGCTCTTCTCAACAACACTTCATTGATTTCATTGAATATTAGTAATAATCAGATTGGTTTCGAAGGAGTAAAAGCATTAACTGATGTTCTTTGCAAAAATACTACTTTAACTTCTTTGGATTTTAGTTTTAATAAGATCGGTGACGAAGGGAAAAAAGTATTGGCGGAGGCATTAAAGAATACTACCCTGGCTTATTTTAACTTTTAATCAATAATTTAAAAATATCTTCTACAGTAAAATGAGACAAAGCATTGGTTTGATTTAGTTTAAAAAAAAGTATCAGTAGAGATTTATTATAATTTTGTTTTATTTAAGAAAATCGGCGAATTTTTCAACCAATTTGAAGAAAATGGAATGGACATACTTTTACAAACTGGTGATTGAATTAAATGTATTTAAATTATTACAAAAGAACGATTTGGTTGCGTTATTACTTATGATAAATTTATTATCAGAAAATCTTTATAAAAAACACTACTCTAACATCTTTAACTTTTAATCTTCCTAATGAATCAAATTTATTAGAGTTTAACTAGTTTAAAGTTCAACGACAATTATTTATGTTATGAAGATGTGAAGTGATTTATATTGGCTCTCTATAAAAAACACTACTTTAACTTGCCTAATTATTGAAAAAAGATCAACTTGATCCTAGAGGAGGAGAAGCGTTAGCTGGTGAAAATTCTACTTTGACTTCTTTAAACGTAAGTTATAATAAGCTTGGTCCTGAAGGAGGGAAAGTTTTAGCTGATGCCCTTTGTAAAAATACTACTTTGACATCTTTAGATATTAGTCATAATGAGATCGGTGATGAAGGAGGAAAAGCTTTAGCTGATGCCTTTTGTAAAAATACTACTTTGACTTCTTTAGAAATTTGTTTTAATGGCATCGGTGATGAAGGTGGAAAAGCTTTAGCTAACGCTCTTTACAGAAATAATATTTTGACTTCTTTAAATATTAGTTGTAATTATATCGGTGATGAAGGTGTAAAAGCTTTAGTTGATGTAGTTTGCAAAAATAATACATTGGTTTATTTGAAATATTAATAGAAATTTAATTGGTATATTTGAATTATTAGAAATTTTAAAGGAGGAAAAGCATTCTCTGACGTTCTCTGCAAAAATACTGCCTTTTTTAGATATTAATTTTAATAATATCGGTGTTGAAGGTAGAAAAGCTTTAGATTATGCTCTTTGCATAAATAATATTTTGATCCCTTTAAATATATATCAATCAACTCGGTTCTGAAGGAAGAACAGTGCTAGTGTTGATTCTTCTCAACACCATTGATTTCAATAATCAGATTGATTTCGAAGTATAAGTATTATCTGATGTTCTTTGTAAAAATATTACTTTGGATTTTAGTTTTAATAAGATCGGTGATTAAGAAGTAAAAGTATTCTTTGCAAAAATACTACCTTAACTTTGGATTTTAGATTTAATAGGGTCGGCGACGAAGGGAAAAAAGTATCGATGAAGGGATTTTTAAAGAATACTACCCTGCCTTATTTAATTATTAATGGTAATCAGGAAGTACAATAATTTAAAACATTTACTGTAAAATGAGAAAGAATATTGGGTTGATTTAGTATAAAGGAAATTATTAACAGAAATTTATTATAACCTCTTTAAACCTTTGTTATATTCAACTTGATTTTGAAGTAAAAAAAAGCATTTATTAAGACCTTTTTATGAGAACTTCACATCTTAGATATTTTAATTGTATGTAGCAGGGCCTTTTTTGTAAAGAAATGAATATTTAATTATCTGTTTTATTAGTTTCATTTAGTTAACTAATCTGAATTCACGGATGCAGTATTTACTAATAAAAATTTTAAGATAAATATTTAAATTGGTTATTTTTTATACCAGTATGCTATATATATTTTCAGATTATGAAATGGCTTTGAATACTGCTGACGAAATAATATAGAAATTTCGGGCAATGGTAAGATAATTAGCCGATGAATTGTCCCAATTAGTTACGTAACAGCAAAATCGTATGATCTTTTTGTGCCGTAAATAAGCTAACTATAACATTATTAAAATGAAAATTTTTTCCAAACCTTCATTATTAATTTATTCAAAATTAGTAAATATTGATATAATATATTATAGCGTTTTTCAAAAAGATGTGCCCACGATTATTGTGATGATGATCAGGGAAATTTCCGAGATTCTAGATTGCCTATTAATCTATATATTTTCGATGTGTTGTATTTATATTTATTAAATTCTTGAAATGCAAGAATCTCCGATTCTCACACGATATTGTGATCTTTAGAGATCACATCTTTTTAAAGCGCAATAACTATTAACGTCCCTAGCTATAGCACCAATTTTGTCACAGCAGATTCTCATTTGATTGGCCACGACTGTGGTCGACTCAAATTACATAATTTTGGCCGGTGTATTTTAATTTTTTTGTTCCAAAAATAGGGCTACTACGCATGTAGTTAAATTGGCCCAGGAACATTTTTCACTTAATTGGCGTGATTTCATTATTAAACTTTGAGTTAATTCCGACCTAAATTTTTTATCGTCATTTAAAATTGTGATACATATATTTAAAAAAGAATACTGTATTATCACTCACAACGCTTTGCAAATCTGGTTGTAAATTATTATTTTTAAATCTTTTTACACCAAACGAATTCCGACACATAAACTCTCAATTTCTAGTTCGTAATTTTGCAAAACAACGAAAAAATTGAATAACGTAAACTCAACTTTCAAACTTTAATCGATGTAATTTGAATTAAAGCTTGACGTTACTTATAGAGTGTTGTACCACTCTATAGTGATGCAAAACTCTGTGCAAAGTAGTACAATTGTATTTAAATTATTTAAATGGTTAAAATCAGATTTCCGTTTTTTAAAAAGTAAAAATGAATTAGAATAATTCGGATTATCATGAAAAATCAACTGATTTAGATCCTTATACCCTTGGATACAATTATCGAAATGGGATAGGGGTTGAAAAGGATGAAAATAAGGCATTTATTTATTATCAAAAATCTGCAGAAATTGGGAACGTTGAAGGAACATATATATGGTTGGATATTGTTATCGAAATGGAATTGGAGTTGAAAAAGATGAACATAAGGCTTTCATTTATTATCAAAATCTGCAGAAATGGGACATGCTACAGCAATGAAAAACGTTGGAGAATATTATCATTTTGGAAGAGGGGTTAAAAAAGACGAAAATAAGGCATTTTTTTATTATCAGAAAGCTGCCAAAATGGAGTTTAATGGTGCAATTTGTAATCTTGGAATATGTTATCAGAATGGAATTGGGGTTAAAAAAGATTTAAAAAAAGCCTTTGAAATGTATCTGAAATCCGCTAAACTGGGATACGTTGATGGAATCAAAAATGTTGGGTATTGTTATAGGAATGTCATTGGAACAAAAAAAGGATTTAAAAGAGGCCGAGTATTGGTTTCGAATGTAAGTTCTTTTTTTTTTAATTTTGTATAGAATATTAGATATTTATATAATAATTATAATTAATAGGGAAAAGACCAAGTTTAAAGGTTTTTAGTTTTGCTTTACTTTGTCGGCCTTTTATATTTATAAATTTAACAATAAACAGAAATAAAGAAATTTTCATATTCCAATATTGATGACAACGTGAAAAAAATATTGAATGACGAGAAGTATCAATTGTTATGGATTCCGTATAACAAATTTGAAGATATTGAAGAGATTGGGAAGGGAGGATTTGCAACTGTTTATCGTGCTAAATGTCAAATTGAATATAAGAATATTTCTGGTGCAAGATCGTTTACAGAGTTGTTCGCAATTAAAAAAATTCATGAGCAAGATTTTTTTGACGAGGTAAATTTATTGATTTTTGTTTAGCACTTAAAATTTATGATTAATATATATATTTTTTAAGTTGAATGCATTTTGCGAGATCGGATATAAAAATCCATCGTTCTTGAGGTGCTTCGGACTATCGAAAGATGATGATTCAGGGAATTACATTCTTATTTTGAAATATGCAGAGAAAGGATCCTTACGTAATAATCTTCGAGAAGTATCGCAAATGAAATGGGAAGATAAATTAAATCTATTAAGTTGTATAGCATCAGATCTTGAAGCAATTCATTCACAAGGAATGGAACATCGAGACCTTCATAGTGGAAACATTTTGCAAGACGAATTGGATAATGCTTATATTACAGATTTGGGGCTCTCTAAAGCAAATAACGAAGTTTGCGGAATTTTACCTTACATGGCACCAGAGGTTTTACAAGGAAACCCATATACTCAAGCAGCAGATATTTATTCTTTGGGTATCATTATGGCGGAAATATCAACAGGAAGAATGGCTTTCGATGGTTATGATTTTAATACTAAATTTGCGGTAAAAGTTTGTCGTGGATTACAACCAGAATTTACACCTGGTACTCCTGATCGTTATATTAAATTAGCCAAGCGATGTATGGATCTAGACCCGAGAAAACGACTTACTATCCGATATGTTAATGCTCTGATTACTACATGGATTGAAGAGATAGGAAACATTTATAATGAAAATAAAATAAGAAAGCAATTTTTGGAAGCCGATAAATTTCAACCTGTCATTGAATCACCAAAGCATCCAAATAATATACATGTTAGTAAACTTATTGATGTACAAGAAATATTGAACGGATTAGAACAGGACCCCGAATAATATATATGAAGTTATACTTGAGTACCTAATTTTTTTTTTTTGTTAGCAACTTTATATGAATATGTATTATCCATAATTCAAATATAGATATAAGGGTTTGTCAAGTGGATCTTATAAATTTGAATTTAATAGTGTTTAAAAGAAGATAACCCATTTTAATAAGGAAAACTTCAAATAGTATTTAATTAGTTTTGTAATCTAGCTTTTTACCATTTTATACAAATTAAAAAATTCATTGATGTTCACAATAATTTTTGCAATCATTTGATCGTACCAATTGGTGTGTATATATCGATTTTTATAAATAGTAGAAACTAGTACATGATCATGCGGCGGCTTCGCCGCCTAGTTTTAACAAACTGCTATTGCCAATAGTGTTTGTAATCAACTTAATTTATTGACTAAACTGATACTTAAAAATCGGCTTAGTTGGCTATAGCAAGTTGATTGCCTTGTAAGTGTAATAAAATTAGATTGCTGATTTTTTTCAGTACTTATATTTGCTTTTGTTTTTGATCTTTAGTTATCCTAAATCATTTATTTTTTTTTTTACATGTTATCTGGTTTATTTTTGATTAAATCAACCAAATCTACGTATTTTTTAAAAAATCTGCTAACTTAGTGACTAATCAATTCTATCGGCTAACATCAAATCGACTATAATCATTATCTGATGATTTGATAATGCTTAATTAATTAAGGCTAATAGAACTACAAAAGTAACAGAATTTCGTAGTTCAGATTTTCATCAATGTTTTTTATATTTGTTCTTACTTTATTAACCTCTTCATCTGGCCTCGTTTCAAGTTTAGCTTTATACCTTTTGCGTTTCGGTCGATTAGGTTTAAACTCTGCATTTCTTAGAAACGATGTTTATTGACAGCATTTTTTTTTTATCGACGAACAATTCTTCTCTATATCCTGATATATCCAAATTTTGTAAACCAGATCCAAACACTAATTTGAAGAAATATACATGAATAATTATCATTAAAATGGCAATTTTGTTTTTGTCATATTTTTTCTATTTAATGAGATTTGGGTTTCTAGTTTCTTGTGCTATACCTAAGTTATTCGATTATTTCATATTATAAAATGCATTATCGAATTTATGATGTGCAAGTTAATAACTTGATGATTTTATATCTTGCCTATTCGTTTTTGTTGCTTCATTTTTTCATGTGATGGAACCTTCTATTTGCAGTATGTATAGTACACAGAATACTTTATAGTCAGTGCATTTGAAGTATGCATTAATTGCTGTATTTTATGGATGATCAGAGAGAAAATTAAATATAGTAGTTCGATATTTCAATTCAATATTGACTTGAATATTTAGGTGACAAATTATCTGTGTTGACAAATAAGAATTAATTAAAATACATACATACGTACGTACGTACGTATGATTAATTTCTATTCAACAAATAATAATTAACCTTTTAACTTGATTTATAATTGATTTTTGATAATTCCTATATTTGACAATGGGCGTTCTCAAGCACCTCAATTACAGCCGTTTTCAAAAATGTGAACAACGATTTCATATACCTATGTGGGAAATCGAAGAATTTGAAAATTTAAATTAGTAAAAATTAAACATCCTGATTAGAGCGGGTCTTGAAAACTTCGGAAATCTAGAAAATATCGTGAATTCCCCATGACATGGTGATCTGCGCCGTTCACACCTTTTTGAAAACAGCTGTAATTGGTCAACGTATGTCTAAAAATGTGTCGGGAATTAAATTTTAATTGACGGAAATTATTTTTAATCAATCAATCGAACTGTCATTAAGATAAGTAATAAAGTTATTCATTAAGTGAAAGAAAAATTTTAAAAAAGCTTTTTTTCCCAGAGCCACCTTTTTTTCTGCGCGACTTATCAAAACTTTATAAAAATTAAAGTTAATAAAGTATGTTCAAGTGCTTTCATACTTTTTAATATTAATTTTCATAAGCGACACAATTTTTGTAAATTTTCGATCAACTATTTAGAATCAGCAATCGAGCATCATTATAATTATTAGAAGATCACAGTAATAGTAATGTTTGAGCATATCTAAATAATATCGTCATTCGTAATATTGAAAATGTTATGATAATAGCTAAAAATTACGTCATAATATTTGTGCACTATTTCGATCATTATGAATTAACAGGAGGAAACGTCCAAATATAGAGATGATTTTCATTCTTCATTACACAGATCACTCATTGTATCGACCAGTCAAATATCACTACGGGATTAGTCAACCAATCAAATTGCGAAATTTACAAAAAGACGAAACCGTTGGATTCAAGTGGATTCAAAAAATATGTTGTAAAGCAAAGTGAGAGCTTCATGTTTGTTTAAAAATTTTCAATATTCATCTAAAAGATATGTCAAGCGAGTCTTCCAAAAAAGTATTGTAAAATAATATAAAAAATTTTTTTATCAATTGTGTAACGATTTTGTGACGTTTCAACGTTCCCCCTGTTTTATGAATTCGCATCTACTGTAGGTTGATCTTGAGAACACCCAATATATTTTTTCTTTATGGTAGCAATTCAATATGGATAACATATCCTATGTCGAAGAATTTTATTTTGATCAAGTAAATATATTATTTTTTAAAAAAAATGACAATATAAATTATTTTATAACGATAAAATTAAATTTATAATCAAAAACCAGAATCAAATAATTAGTAGAGGAATCAATTGATGACGAAAATGACCAGAAATAACGTTTTTGTGTCCCAGTTTTACATTAAAACTATACGATAAAAGATTGGTTAAAATAAACAAACTCGGCCGTGTCATATGAAAAATGTAGGTAAATATTATTTTAAAAAAAGATCTATATTAAATTTTTTTTATTTAGAACAAGACGTAAATCCACTAATGTTAATGTATACGAAAGATTTTCATTACCAACAATGATTATGTCGTGAAACTAGTTTCAAGGTGTTGTAGTAGCGTCGCTTTTTTTATTTTTATTTTTAAAGTATGCGCGTACATCTGTACTCTTAACAGGAGGGAACGTCCATTGTTACACAAATTTTCATAATTGCCGAAAATTTCCGAAATTGATCGTCCAATTAAAAT
>CAJVPY010003704.1:0-13672 GCA_910591965.1 Dentiscutata erythropus
AATAATAATAATAATAATAATAATAATAATAATAATAATAATAATAATAATAATAATAATAATAATAATAATGATGATGACTAACTATGAATATATCGTTTCATAATTTTCTTTGAATGGCAGCCGATAACGCAAACGCCGCCTCAGTTAAGGAAAATAGTTGCGTCAACGAATAATAATGAAAACATCAATGACAATAACGCCATGGAAATGACTACAGATTTTCAATTGCAAGTCGCAGTTGACAAGGTTAGCGAGATATAATTTTCGTTTTTTCGTGTAAATAGATGTGTGCAAAATAATAATAATAATAATAATGACTAACTATGAATATATGTTTCATAATTTTCATTAAATGACAGCCGATAGCTCAAACGCCACCTCAGTTAACGAAAATGGTTGCGTTAACGAATAATAATAAAAACATTAATGACAATAACGCCATGGAAATGATTACAGACTTTCAATTGCAAGTCGAAGTTGACAAGGTTAGCGAGATATCATTTTCGGTTTTTTTGTGTAAAATAATAATAATAATAATAACGATATCGTTTCATAATTTTCTTTAAATGACAGCCGATAACTCCACCTCAGTTAACGAAAATGGTTGCGTTAACGAGTAATAATGAAAACATTAATGACAATACCGCCATGGAAATGACTACAGACTTTCAATTGCAAGTCGAAGTTGACAAGGTTAGCGAGATATCATTTCGTTTTTTTTATGTAAACAGATAGCGTGGGAAATAATAGTAATAATAATAACAATAATGATAATGATAATGACTAACTATGAATATATCGTTTCATAATTTTCTTTAAATGACAGCCGGTAACTCAAACGCCGCCTCAGTTAAGGTCAACGAATAATGATGAAAACATCAATGACAATACCGCCACGGAAATGACTACAGACTTTCAATTGCAAGTCATTAAGAGCGCAGTTGATGAATGTTTGCAAGAGTTTCGGACATCAATACGCAATGATATACAAAACATGCATTTAGAGTTATTGCGACAATTTCATATTCAAAAGGTAGAGAATGTTTCATTTCGTCTTTTTTTTTCTTTGTACATTTATTAAACTTAAGATATACATATACCAGACTGAAATGGAAATGATGTTTTTGAAATATTGTGGAGAAACATTGTCGCTTCGTGAAGAACTTGAACGACTTCGAGAAGAAAATGAAAGGTTAAAAATGAAACTTTGAATTAATCATGACCCGGGTAAACCCGCGGGTCAAATGATAATTATAATATAAAATTAATAAAATATTTGATGAATTGCACAAAACTGATTCATAACATGCCAGTATAATATAATACATTTCTAACTCTTTTTAAACAACTCAAGTGCCTAGTTACATTACCTAATTTTTCATATCAGATATTTTTCTCTTTCTGCATATACTGTAACAAAATTATCATCTCATGAATATCATTATATGAAAGAATTTTAATTTAAAACTCAATTATAATCTATGGATACTATTTAAAAAAATTGATATGTTGATGCTCGATTAGCAGAAGGGAACACCCAAATGTATTTCCGTAGTAAATCACCAAAAATGAGACAAAACAAAAAGCTGCTCGATACGTAAGTATCGAAGCAGCTTTTGTCTCGAATCATCACGAGACCAACATGTGATATCTCCGAATATGTTCGGTCTAATGATCGATCAAGTGATCGAACAGTGATGTTAGTATGAAGTAATCCTTACATGGATGAGGTAATGGGAAAGTTTGAATAATTAGTTGAGTTAAACCGAAATTAGAAAGACATTTAACCCTAATTTTTTTTTTAATAAAAAAATTCTTTATTTTTGTTTATTAAAACAAAATTTAAATTAAGAAACCATTCTCTGCGACCTAGTTAAAAATGCTCTTTCTAACTCTAACCCTAACCCAGGGGGAAGCAATTTTTGTGGGTGCGCTACCTAAAAAGTTAAGCAACGTTGATCTCAACGTTAACCTAACGTTGACCTAAAAGAACCAAAATAATGCGAAGAAAGCATCACCAAAACGACGAAGAGACCACCAAAAGAACGACGAAAGAGCCACAAAGAAGTAACGAAAGAATACCAGAAAAGCACGAAAGAAAACGTTAACCTAAAAAAAAAGAACGTGAATAAGTATTAAAAAGAACGAACCATCGAAAGAACGACCAAGAAACCACTAAAAGAACGACGGGAAAACTCCAAAAGAACGACGAAAGAGCCACAAAGAAGTAACAAATAAGCACTAAAAAACCACCGAAAAGCGACCGAAAAAAGAACGGGAAATAAGCACCAAAAAACGACGCAAAAAAATTGATCGCTAGGGTCTTACAGGTAGACCCGTTACTTCTTACCCGGGTTGACATAACTGCAACCCGATGCCCGACCCACCCGCGGGTGACTCGGGTGATGCCTATCCGGGTCCAACCACTCTGGTGATCCGGTGGGTGGACCGCAGGTCACCTGAATTAATAAGCTGGATGTTGCAAATATAGAGTTAGAATATTGTCATATTTGAACTTAATAAATGCCGTGTTTGATTTAATTTTATATAAAATTATATATTTTGAGTTTTTTTTTTTTTTACTTATTTTACAAGCGTAGCAATACATTAAATTCTTATGTATTACATAGTAGTTATTATGTATTTCTAGTAGCAAGGAATCAATGGAACTCTGAAAAATTATCATTGGGTCAGTAGTACGAGATACAAATTCAAATTCAAATAAAGGGGATCCTTAAAGATAGGTAAACCACGAAATTATCCGTATACAGTACAGTAATTTAAGATCCGGTAAATATTACTAGGCTTCTTTAGTACGTGTAGTACGCGCACATATCCCTGGTTGAATGCAGAAATATGATACTTTCAAAGCATCTTCGCTGGCAAACAGCACTTAAGTGTAGTGGGCCTTCTGTAAGTCGCACTTGAAAAACTTTCGTCACTTTTAGGAAAATCGCCTGAATGATATATCTTAAAATCCAATGAAAAAAAAATAGATCTATCTGTATTTTTATGGTTTACAATTAGAGAGATATATACTGTATATACACTATCTTGTAAGTTTATTGGATGACAAGAATTGTCATTCCATTTTTGTACAAACTAAACACATCAGACATTTGGATAAGATTTAAACGAAAATTTAATGAGTATGTTAAAACGTTCTAATATAATGTAGATTTTATTAACTAACTTTGTTATAACTAAACTATCTTATATTTTCATTAAATTTTACATGAACCGAAAGCCAGAAACATCTGCTAATTTTATCGGACAATTTTTAAAAGGTACCGTGTGCTACTGTATGCAATCGAATTATGTGTAGGATTTTATGGATCTTGGTTTTTTTTTATTTTTTTATTTAAATATATGCTATAATAATTCTTATAGTATATACCTCTAACGGTTTTAATAACCTCTGTTAAAATTTTGAAGAATGGTCGTGGCAGAAAAAATTCGCGATCAGGTGGTTTTTGATCCTCGAAATGCAGCCAGGATGTAGTATCAACATACAAAATTTATGTAAGAGTATAGGTGGATTTGATTGGGTTTATATTTTCAAATTAAAGCCTCCAGATTTCAGCATCATCCGCGACACGTATTACAGTATTATTAATGTTAAATTTATTAATTAATTGATTGGGTTATAATCACCTGATCGTGAATTTTTTATGCCGCGACTATTCTACCTAAATTTTGTAAAGACCAATAATATACAACTACAAATAAGGCATTTCTTTATTTGTACATAAATAAATTTTTTTAAAAAGGCCAAAAGGAAAGACTGAATCGAATCATGTTCGTAGAGATGAAATATCGTTCTTTCAAATACTACACAACTATTAAGCTGTAAAAATTCGCGTCAATATTCAATTCTGATTGGTTGGAGGATGCAGATCATCACGCGGTTCAGATAGAATCTCACATGAGCGACATTTTTTCGCAATAGAAGAATAACTGCTATAAAGTTCCGTCAATATTACGTTCCGAGACAATGATCTTCAACAAACGCTAATCACATAACTGTTACAGTCGTGAATTTACCTGGCGATACTATCATACCAATTGAATTGTATAAAACATCGGTATGCACCCTCCTGCATATTACAAGAAAGAACTTTGTAGAACCATTTAATTTTTTTTTATTTTTTTTAAGTACGTACGCACATACCTTTCAACCCTAATGGCAACAAATACAACTTCATTACAAACGTTTTTGTCATGGACAAGAGGTAATTTAGATTCGTTTTTACCAGTAACTTTAAAATATGCTGAAAATATAGTAACTACAGTACAATACACAACAATGCAGAGAATGGTGTAGTGTCTGATAATATCATTGTTCAGGAAATTCCTGATAAAGGTTTAGGTTTTGTTTCAAAACATCAAGCTGCTCGAGACAATTCGATAGTGGCATATATCCCTTTTCATCTTTTACTTAACACGACAAAAGTTGGAAAATACGCTAAAGAAAAAGCTCCCAAACTTGAGCAAACATTTCAAGCTATGTTAAAAAATGGTCAATCTATGACAGAACGTATAGTACTTATATGTTTTTTATTATATGAACGTTTCGGTCGCCTTGCATGCGGAGAGGAACCATCCTTTTGGAAACCGTATGTTGACATTTTACCACATACTCTTCATACACCATTGTTTTATGATAAAACATTAAGAGATTGTTTAGATGGAACAAGTTTAAAATCGGCTGTAGACGCAAAATTTAATAAACTTCAACGTGAATATAAATTACTCCGTCCATATTTCAATCAATGGTCTGCGCAATCTTCAACAACTGATAATAATGTGAATGATGGTCATGAAATTATTACACTTGATCATTTTATATGGGCAGATGGTGTATTTTGGTCTAGAGTATTATCTTTTGGTAGTCGTCTTACATCTGATAATAATTTAATCGGATCTGATTCTGATGATTACCATTTAGTACCATTTCTTGATTTTGCTAATCATTCTTTAAGACCATACGCTCGATGGGAACTCACAGCAGAAGGTGTTGAATTAATTCTTACGAAAGCTGATTCTCCTGAACCTATTATTCCTGAAACTGAAATTTGTATCTCATACGGTGATAAACCGAATTCTGAATTATTATTTGTTCATGGATTCACATTAAGCGATAATCCTTGGTCCACAATTTCTTTTCCTGTACCATTCTATGAAAATGATGAATTCGAAGAAGAGAAATTTATATTTATGCAATATCATGGAATCAAACCTCTAGTTTCACTTATTAGAAAAAAAAGTGGGGCTGAATTAACTCGTGTTTCAACCAGGGCAATGTGGATAAGTGTTTTAAGGAAAGAAGATGGATTAAAATTTACAAATGTAATCAATGAATCTAATGAATCACAACCAGTAAATTTAATGATTGATGATAAAATTATTCGAACTGTTGATGAGTTAGATAATGCTGTCACTGAATCACCCCAATTTCCAGTAATTGAAGGACGAATTATTAATTGTATTTTAGAGAACGTTGAAAATCTTTTATCCCACCTCAAACAAACTAATGAGAAAGTTTTGAAAATGATGGAAAGTGGCAAGAATTCACGGGAGTTAGAATATATTAGAATATATAGAGAGGACGAATATAAATTTTTGGAATATGCTGTGGATGATTTTACAAGAAAACGCGATTCTCTGTTACCAGATGAATACGATACATAATTGAATAGGTAATATCGATACATCTATAATTTTTTTATTAAAAATAATGGATTTGTTGATTGATAATATACGTTTATGGTACCACCTATAGTTGTATATACAGTGTTCAAAATTTGTTAATTTTTTGTAATAAAACATATAGAGACCGAAAGGTTTCTTGCTATTTAAAAGTTTACAAAAAAAAACCGCAATTCGAAAAAAAAAATCCTGCTATCTCGAATTTTCAATAAGAAACTAGCTTTTATGTTTTAACAAAAAAAAAAAAACAAACATTCCTCGCAAAATTTTGGTATAGATATATTTATTTATCTAGTTACCTATTATTGATTTAATCAAAGCTTCAACGTTAAAAGGCGTTAATGAATTTTTCGTTTTTAGATGAAAATGAGCGTGAATTACAAGTCTATATATTGCATTCAGCATGATTACTTTGATTGAATTATCTGTTGAAATGTAATATTTCACAACTGCAAAAATGAATTCGCTACCATAAGATTAAAAAGGTAATTTTAATTTGTAATCTATTTAAGTAGCTCTTCTTGTGGAGCATAGTGGCAAAGACGCTGAGATATACACATAGTGTTCTTTAAACTCTAATACTGTATCTAATTTACAGCTTATTTTTAGTATTTTTAGTATTTAGTGTTCAATGTTTTACAAAATTTTTTTCTCATTCGGGTGAATAATTCACTAATTAATAGGTTAGGGTTAGGATTTGGGTTTGGGTTTAGATTTAGAGTAAATTTACGTAAAGATCATTTTTGTTAGCTCGAATGTGGGTGAGAAATATCAAAACTCACCCGGATTAGGAATACAATAAATTACTATTTTTATTTAAAATTTATAAAGACTTTATGTAATAAAGATATTTTAATGTGTATCTACTTAAATTTAATTTTATAGATTTTTGCAATTAAAATAAAAAAAATTTATTGAATTTGACTAGGTAAATACTACAGTAAAAACATTTTTAATTAAAGTTTGTAAAAATTTTTTTTATTTGATATGTAAATCCAGTATTTAAAATTTACACAAATTTTAAAGAATTTTAATATTTATTTAACCAAATCTAATACTTTTTTTATTTTAATTGCAAAAATCTGTAAAATTCAAACAAAAAAAATTTATCAATTTGGTCAGGTAGATGTTGAAATCTTTAAAAAAAATTATATACATTACAGTATCAAAAAAAAGTGGTTTTTTCTTGAATTTTGATTAGCTAAGAATTTTCTTTAACCAATCAGATTTGCAGAATTTTTTAATTAATATTAGCCTTTTTTGTACGTAACCTTTGTTAGATATGTTAAATATTTCGGAGTCTATTCTTTAAAGATTTATTTCTTTATTAATTA
The DNA here is from genome assembly GCA_910591965.1 of Dentiscutata erythropus. Taxonomy (NCBI): domain Eukaryota; kingdom Fungi; phylum Glomeromycota; class Glomeromycetes; order Diversisporales; family Gigasporaceae; genus Dentiscutata; species Dentiscutata erythropus. The sequence goes on from CAJVPY010003704.1 coordinate 7,047, forward strand.
AACTAATAAACCCTTAGAATTAGAACGAACATTAGTCACGTGTTAGCTGTGGCTAGAATCCTATTGTCTGATGTCATTATACCGTCGTGTGTTCAGGTACCTTGTGATATTTTCTTCTTGTTTCACAATTTATTCAGCCCAAAAAGAAGTCCGTTAGCGTTAAATAAGCTGACTTTACTCCTGCTTCGTCTATCGTTATCACATTATCAAAAGTAACAGGCCAAAAAAAAAAAAAAAAAAAAAACCCCAAAACACCCGCGTCTTTTCTTCACGAAACACAACGTGGCTTTTTGACTAAACGCAAAAAAAAGACTAGCCTCGAATATATTTTAGAATTACTTGTACTGAACTTTCTTTACTTTATATTATAATTTTTTATAATGGCTTCCCGTAAGAAGGTTCTTCTGAAGGTACTCGATGTCATTTGTGATCTATGAAGTTTTTCTCTTTCTTTCAATATTATAATTGACTATATCTAAATAACTAATAATATCGAATGTTTTTATATTTATCTTTATAGGTTATTATTTTGGGAGATAGCGGGTAGGTTAACTTTCATATATATGATTTTTAGCTTGAATACTATTCTATTTTCTATGTTAGAAGTATAAAATCCCAATTTTATAAGGACTAGATATTATGGCAGCCAAAAAAAAAAAATTTTTTTATAAGTAATTCGTTTAATGAAGGCCTTTTGTAAAAATGATACCTTTAGAATAACGGTTAATAATTGAAAGGTTCTTCAAAATTTGAATTAATCAACTTAAGCTCAAATTTTGTTTCAATTCTTTTTTTCATGAGTTTAGTGTAGGCAAGACATCGTTAATGAATCAATATGTCAATAAGAAATTCAGCAATCAATATAAAGCTACCATTGGCGCTGATTTTTTGACCAAAGAGGTCATGGTTGATGATCGCCTTGTGACGATGCAGGTTTGTATTACATAGATCGCATTTTATTTTATATTTCGATTTTTTTTAATTGTCTATAGAAGTTTGTCCTTTAATTTGACAAGATTTGGGATACTGCGGGTCAAGAACGTTTTCAGTCGCTAGGAGTTGCCTTCTATCGTGGAGCCGATTGTTGTGTCCTTATGTTTGACGTTAACAATGGCAAAAGTTTTGAAACGTTGGACAGTTGGAGGGACGAATTTTTAATTCAGGCCTCTCCACGAGACTCTGAAAATTTCCCTTTTGTAGTCCTGGGTAATAAAATTGATCTGGAAGAATCAAAAAGAATGGTATTTTATATTTTAATTCGTTGGATATCAACATTAAAAGTTTATAGTTGATCTTTGAAATAGCCTCTTAATGTCATTTTACTGTTTTAATGATCTCTAATCATATATTTCTTTATCAGGTTTCTCAAAAACGTGCTATGACTTGGTGTCAATCCAAAGGAAACACACCTTATTTTGAAACAAGCGCAAAGGAAGCCATTAATGTGGAACAGGCATTCCAAACCATAGCTAAAAATGCTTTACAACAGGAGACTGAAGATATCCTGTATGTTATTAAATTCATAGGCATACGCTGTTATTAATTTCTTTTTTTTTTTTTTTTTAGTCTTATTTTTTTTTATTTCTGTTAAGCTACAGTGACTTCCCGGATCCGATCAAAATTGATAGTGATGCAAATAAATACGAGGCTTGTGGGTGCTAGGGTATCATATTTTTATGTAATTTGCTTTAGTTTCGGTAAATCAGATTTCATGTAATACGATCACGTGATGTGTAAAGTTCATATTATTTGTTTTTGCTTAATTTATTGTGACATAAAAGTTGTCTTTAAATAAATGTCATATAACCGTATATAAAAATTAAATAAAACAAAATATTTTTATATACCCGTATATCTAATTAAATTTGGCTGTTTCATGTTTAAATTTAGTTATATTTTATTTTTTGCTTTTTTATAGCTTTGCACTAACTTTATTAGAAATGTTTATATAAATAATACATACAGTAAATGTTCTAATTACTATGTTTGGCTATTACCTGGTTTTCTTAGAAACTTACAAAAATTGTTCCCTCTTGTAATTTTTACCGAGAATAAACCGGTATAATTTGGGTTAGGGTTTAAGGTTAGGACGGTAGAGTTTTTATTAGTAAAATTTCATGAAGAGCGTTTTTAATTAGGCCGCAGAAGGTGGTTTCTTGAAATTTGATTACGGAAGGGAACAATTTTTGTGGGGGTCTTCTTAGGCGCCCAGGTATGGCTATAGTACTAATGTTTACTATTGTTATACTTTATACACTATTACACATAGTGTATAATGTTTAACAGTATTGTTAGGTACTTGGTTATCTTTTTGGTTACAAGTTCAGATATTGTATATTAATTAATTTATCAACTATATATTTTTTAATATTAATTTTATTTTTGTTTATTTATAAGTAATACAGTAATAAATATGATATAATATTTTTTTACTATATATTTTTTTTGTATTGTTTATAAGTAAGGCCATACAAAAAAAATTTCTTGGTTTACATAGCCTGGCCGGGTCCAAAAATTAAAAATTAAAAATTTTTTTATAAATTAATTGTATAATAGATAACTTGACAATTTAATTGCTAAAATTTAAATTTGTTATTCTTTTAAATAAATTTGTGTTTATATACTTAAAAATAAATATTATTTACAATTATTTTATTCATATTAATTTATTTTATTTTATAGATCTTATTTATAAATAATTATTTATATATTTATTATTATCTAATGCCTTTCAAATTATTTTAGAAGATTTATTCACTATTAACAAATACCTTTTCATTGTATTTATCAGTTTATAAGTATAAAAATATTTATTTATCAATAGAATTATAAATACTTATTTATCAATAGAATTATAAATACTTATTTATCAAAATATTTATTTATTATATTTAATACTCTTCAAATGCTTATTTACTACTTTACAATTACCTTTAAATTATTTATTTATATTAATTTAATCTATAAGTATAAAGATAATTCAATAATTTGATATATATGTATATTTATTTATAAATTTTTTTTTTTTAAAAAAAAAATCTAGATAGCCAGGTTAAAAATTTTATTTTGTTATGTAAACCAAAAAAAATTTTTTTGTATAGCTTAATGATAAATATTATATAATATAGTATTTTTTATTATATATATATAATATATTTTTTTTTTATATGCAAAAAAAATTTGATTAGTTAGGGGGCTGACAAATATTAGCTCATTATACCTCCCCTGGGATTTTTACTTAATCCCACCCAGAGTCAGTCATTTGACTCTGGGTAGGATTAAGTAAAAATCCCAGGGGAGGTATAATGAGCTAATATTTGTCAGGCCCCTTATTATACTGTATATAAATTTATACTACAGTATATATCTGATATAAAGTATATACTGTATACTGTATTTTATATAAAATATTAAATATTTTTTTTAAATATTAATAAACATATATATAACATTTTACTTATATATAACTAAACTTAATTAATGGCTATCTATTTGCTATAATAAATTTAGAATTAAATTTTGAAAAATTTTTCTTATTAACTTTAAATTAAATCTATATAATTTAAATTTATATTTTATTTAGTGCTTGGCAAAATCGAACTTTTGTTTTTAAATCAATTTGCTGTATTGATTAAAAAGTCATCCCATCAACATGTATTTGAGTATCAAACAAAAGTTTGATTTTACCGAGCACTAGGTATATTTAAAAGTTAGCTAATTTAACAAAAGTTATAATAGCAAGTTTAAAATTTTCGAATTTATGAACTTAGACCCAGAAATTAAACTGATAACTTTTTTTTTGGTTAAATTCCATAAAGCAAATTTTATTTATACGTAAAATTTAGATGCGTCAATTATTTGTCCCACTATTAAAAATTTTATACACAATCTATGTGATATCTCGACTGATTGATATGTATTTGATTAAAATCTTGTACGTACGTATGTACCAGGGTTTTGGATCAAAATCCCGACAAACAGAATCCTAAAACAAAATCCTGACAAAAATTAAATTATAGCTAATACGGGCTAAATTGTCGACGGGATTTGACCCAATACCTAGTACCAATATTCTTTAAAGTGCTAATATAAAGCCGAGAAATAACGATAAGAATTATCGTAGCGATTGCCTCAGATAATAATTGAGGCATTTCGATTAACATGTTACGCACTTTATCCATCTCGGCTATTATTATCTGAGGCCATGAACCAATCTGAGATTAATTTAACCAAAAATATTGAAATAGCTAATTTCTTCCCCCACTTCTGATTAGATGGTTGAGCGCCACTTTCCCTCTTCCAATTAAATTACACAAGATCAGATGTAACCTAAAAATGATAAGATAAAGTTTTTCAAAAATCAATAAAAAAAAAAATTCTTTGCGGGACTTTAGTAATTCTTATTTGACCTAAGACTAACACAAACAATATAGAGTTCCAATCCGGATAAATCCGTCATCCATATATCAATAGTTAATGGATAGTATATAAATAGATATCCGAATAAATTCAGATCTGGATATCTAACCGGATTGAAACTCTAAAACAATGTGCTATGTTTTTTGTCCTTTTTTTTTTTTGATCATATGTCAGATCAGAATTGATGTAATCTATTCGTCCAATCAAGAACAGGAACTTTGGTAATTCGAAATGAGTGGATGTTATAATTTTAAAAAATCTTCATAGATCGAATTTTCGTTTGTAGGTGTAACATAAATATAGTTCCTGCATATACTGCTTCATAGCGATAGGTCTCAGTTAAGTTTCTTCTTTTGCAAGATACGTACGTACGTACGTAGGTTTAGATACAAATAAATGTCTAACGCTAACCAAATATATATTTGTAAATGTTAAATTCGGAGTATAATTAGATTTTATATATTGATATATATACCACATATATACTTGTATTTCAGTGTTCTTATAGCGATAGGTCATTTAATCACATATCATTTGGGTTGTTGCCCAGCAAAACCATGCTTAAAATATATAAAAAAATATATACTCTAAGCATGGTTTTGCTGGACAAACCCCCATTTTAAAATTAAGCAAATGACTAAAATCAAATGACTATAAATGATCTAAAATGACTTTTAATTAGTATATTTTATAAATTTAAATACCATAATTATCTATAATGTGTAAATTCCCTGGTCACTATATCATGATCGCAGGGTATAAATCAATTATACACTGGGTTTCTGTGTTTAAGCGGAAATTTAACTTTCGCTTATACCCATACCACCCAATATATAACTATTACTTGTACATTATTATCGAAATAAATAAGAATTAAAAAGGATAAATACAAGACATTTAAAGCTACTAAGATAGGAAATGCTAAAGCAATAAATAAGCGATGAAATAAAAAATTGGTCTTGTCTGCAATATAATATTAAGAATTTTTTTAAATAATTACCGAAATAAGCACCCTTTTTTTGTTATAGCAGGTGCTTATTTTCGGATATAATTTAATAAACCTGCTTCTGGCTCTAAGTAAAGTTATTCTTCTAGTCAGAACGATTCTAATGGTGGCAGGATCATCAAAATTGGTCTAGTAGAACTTTCGAAACTGCTCTTCAAAGCTCAGGCGATATTCGTTTACATTTGCTTGTATGATCTGTAGATCATACAAACGAATATCGCCTGAGCTTTGAGGAGTATAATATACAATATTATACGGAATGTATATTATTTATTGAAAACTTATACATTAAGTATAAGATTTTAAAATATATGTAAAGTAAAAAATTAATTAATAATAGTTACTAACACACTTCTGTTTTGTTTTTCGAGCTTTTAATAAAGATGTCTTAATAACGAATTGTTAATTTAAATGTTTAAGGCTGTTTCGAATCCTATTGATTTACAGAATTCGAAAATGACTTCGTTCAAAATTTGAGTATACTGTTTTGGAAAATTCCAATATAATAGAGAATTTGAAGAAATTTTCGATGGGTATTACAGTAAATTTTTATGCAATTTATACTAATTTGAATCCAAGCAAAAAATATTTTTGCTCGATTCTACTTATGTATAATTTTCCTTTTTTTATTACTGCGCCTTTAAATTGACAGAAATTTAAATTGGCTAATTTTGTTGAATTTTTGTGTTCAATTTAATATGTACCGGTATATTGATTTAGAATTGACTCAGAATCAATCTTTAGCGGTTTCAATAGTTGTATTTAATACTCGACACAATCAAACAAAAATTTGACAGTCAAATACTTGTGATTAAGTTGGATTAACCATATGTATAATGTAGTATTCATTAACTTGCACTTGTTTGATGTCCGACTTAATCACAAGTATTTGACTGTCAAATTTTTGTTTGATTGTGCCGAGTAGTTGTATTTAATGAATCTTGAAGAACTTTAATACGGAAATCAATATTCTTGTCCGAATGTCTGTCCGCCACGTGATATTATTCTTATTGGCCGATAATTAAATTAGATCTTATACTGTATATATTTAATTATACTAGGGAACAGTTTTAAAAAACTGGTGTAAGTCCGGAGCGAATAAATTATCGAATATAGTATAGTCATGCATCAAAAACGTAACTTTAGTCCGTGTGCGGACAGACATCCTTTTCAAAGTTATGTTCTTGATTTTTATCACTAT
>CAJVPY010003705.1:0-13670 GCA_910591965.1 Dentiscutata erythropus
GTCTTCATTTGTAATTTAGGTACTGGAGAGAATAACTTTCCAGAAAATTTTAATAGTTTAAATAATTATTACAAAGCCTAATAAAGTGAAGGCAAGACTGCTGAATTTTAAAAATAATAATAATAATAATAATATATGTAAGATATATATAATGTAATTTTCAATAAAAAATTACTTTTAGCAACTTTTTAATTTATAGCAAAAACATTTTTATTATCGATTTTGATTGGCTAAGAGCAACGATCAAAAAATTGGGCCGGAATTACTCATAATTTTACTAATCGCCTATTAAGTGAAAATTGTTTCTGGGCCAATTTTACCATAATGTGAGCTTATTTTTTTTATAAGTTTCTATAATATTTTTGGAAATGATCTACATACCATCTACCTTTAAGCCAATCAAATCGAATGTCCACCAGATTGATGATGAAAATCATCTCTTTTCTACATGGCTGATTCCGAGATTTCTAATACCACACCACCTTTGGCCTCTTCACATTCTACGACTCCACCTCCTTCTTCACCACCACCTACAGTTTTACAAGCTGCTACTGCTTTTTCAAGTTTACAAGTAGATTTTCCATCAACGATAGTTGCGCGTTCGCAAAGGGCCGATAGCGAACAAGAAGAAATACGTCAAAGTGCTGTCAACGCTTTACACCAATATTCTATTTTAACCATGCATGTCATCGCTAATGAAGAGGTGAGTTTAATATATTTTAATAACTATTACCTGCAAATATTTAAATTTTTTTGCTACAATTTTTTTTTTTTTTTGAAAATAAGTCACCTGCACAAACGAGACTGCGAATGTTGCGGTATGTATGCATTCTTTATTGCTTTTGAGCTTTTTATCTAAAAAAATTTTTTTAATCTTGTTATTTTGATTGTTTCAAAGATATTTAACGGATGGTAAATATTATTTTTTTTTAATTTGTTAACAATTTCAGAATTTGCCTATTTATTATAAATTTACTTTTGATATATTTTTAAAAAATTTTTAATATTAGATACTTGAGAATAAGAATTATATTAGTAATGTAATATTTAATAATAATAAATTTATAAAATTATATATTAAAAATAATTCTTATTAAATAACAAAGATTAGCATCATTCAACAGATTCATTCGTATGTTTTCTAATAATCAGTGATTACCGTCTAAACAGCAATTAAAATACGAAGATCCAGAGAACATGATAAATATTGCTCATATGTTAATCTTTTTTTGTACGGATCAAAATCATGAAATGAAATCAAATATCAAGTAGTTTAAACAAAAATGGAAATTCCACGCAAATTTTAAAAATAGAAAAGTTTTGTGCGATACATATCATACACAGGTAGAAACCAGTATAACTTGTGCATATCACAAGTTAAAGCCATGATAATAAATAATTTTTATATTTAAATCGCATATCGTAATATATATTATAGAATTATGTTTCTTTGATCACACAAAGTGAAATTGCATTTATAGAAATCCCAAGATGAGATCATGAAATAAATCGTCTGTTTAACAAGATTCGAATTAGATATATCACTTCACTTGCCATTAAATCATACTATTAGTTACACTTCGTTAACTGATAATCAATCCATCCAATCCGATTTAAATTCGTTTTATCAATATTTGAACCTGGAATATACTTGTTAATAAAAATTTTAAAAATTTTTTGAATAATTTAAAGTTTTAATATTACATTATTAAAATGTATGCATTTATTTAATGAATTCGGTATTTTTTTAGTTTTACACGATTTACCGAAATGGGATATATATTTGGGTTTTGGTCATGAACCCAAATTAAATAGAAATGCCGATTCTCAAACCCAAACTAAGTAATAATGGCATAATTTAAAAAAAAGGTTTGGGTCGCAACCCTAGGTACATTGTTCCATATTGTTGAGGTCCAGAATAACCAGGATAAAATGCGTTGTTCATCGAAGGACCGGCAGCACCATAGCCCATCCCATAGGGGGGAACATTCATCGGCATAGGTGTGGCCGGAGACATTGTAGGTGGTAATCCCATGATCATTGGTTGAGTCGCAGCAGAAATTGGATGTGCTGGTGTTGTATGGATTGATCCATTAGCTATCACATTCTGCTGTTCATTATGATACATAGGCGTAGTAGCACTAGGAGGACGAACAGCATTTGTAGATCCATAAAATGGGTTACGAGTACTTTCATTCTGTAGATATGCATGGCTTTTGTTTAATGGAAGCATTCCTTTGAATGCTGTTTCACGTATTGGTAACTGTGACATAGCTTTTTCTATGCCTTCGTGAGTTACCAATGCAGATGGTGGAATTTCGGATATCATTTCAGCAAGTCGATTCTGTAACTTTAAACCTTATATATATATATAAAAAAAAAAAAAAAGCTTATCGATTAAGGCATATAATAAGATAGGTACAATTAAACTTTCTTACCTAAATTTCTTTCTTTTTCTGACATATTGTGTGGATCTTTTATAAATCTATCTGTTTGTAATTTTTGTAACTCTAAAAAAATTTCAACATTTTCATCTAATTTTAAATCAAACTGATAAGAATCATCATTTTCAATTAGTTTATACAACATATCTACATCAATGTCCTCAAAATAATTCCCGTTTGTATGATTTGTTAAAATTTCATTCGAATTCTTTAATGGTTTTGATGGAGAACATTGAATCTGTTCAGTGCAATGATCGTTTTCAGCAGAGCAAACGTCCTTGGTCAAATTTGGTGTATTTTGTGATATCAGTCCATTAAAACCTTTTTTAGACAATGGTTCATCCTTATTTCCTGTGCTTATTTTATCGTCCGTGTTTGTAGAATGACTAACTTTGGTTTCATTCATAAGCGTACATGCTGTTACAGTATCTTCATAAGACATTAAGGCATCACGCGAATCATATATTGGAGCGAAAGAACCATAAGGTTTGTACGTGTGAAATTTGACTAAAGCAAAAAAAATAATAATAATAATAAATAAATAAAGATTAATAGAAAAATTTGTTATCCAATAAATGCCTAATTATTTAGGTACTACCTCCAGGAATACCGACTTCCTTTGACCGTATATTTTCTTGCTTTTTAGTCGTATTTGGAAGGATCGACCCTAGGGTTGGAATATCGCGCTCATCCATTGAATGCGACGGAACGATTGTTATCTCTTTAATGTCACCGCCTAGTGAAAGTTAATAAACAAAAGTTATAGCATAATTGTACAAAAATAAATTTTGTCCACAAGCCGTATATACCTATTTTGAATTTTTGGTTTTCTAATGGAAGTTGTTTTAGCGCACTACTTGAAAATAAATGCCCATTCGTCGTTGATTGAACAAGAGCTTTTTTTTGAGGCTTTTTTATAAAAGAATTAACTTTTAAAAGAAAAAAAATTAGATTACGTAAATTAAATAATTAATTTACAACTTTATTATATACTTGCATTCATTTTTACTTATTGAAGGAGTTTCACGGTTTGTATTTGCTATGTCTGTATTTTGTTTAATATTTTGTATTTCTTTCGTAGCTTGTTCTATTAAGCGTAAACCTAATCGAATGAATTCTTTTCCGGAGATGTATTTTTTCTGGTCAACAGACATAGAATTGCTACAAGCACGAATAAAATCAAGCTTAAAGAGTGTAAAGAAAACTCATTAATAACATATTGATAAATCATTAATTACATGGTAAATAAGAGAAATAAAAGAACATTCACTTGAAACTCTTTCAGAGTATTATATTCATTTTTATCGATTTTAGCGCGAATTGTTGTTGAATTTAAAAGCTGCGTTTTCCCTTGACATTTTGAATCTCGTAAAATCTGGTGTGTATCACGACTAGAATTAAAAAAAGCGGTAAGATGAAAATCAGAATTCAGATATTAAACGAATTGATCATTTTCTAACCTCTTATTTTTTTATTTTTTAATAACTGATAATTTTTTTTTTTTTTCAAACCACCATCTCGGACAATAGATCAGAAATCAACTTCAAGAAGCTTGGGTTGTATACTCCATGAAGTATTTAAGTTACAGACTGGTAAAGGAGATGGCAGTTGCCCACCATGACAATTTTTACGAGATTGTCAACAATCTCCTTCACCTCATAAAAAGTAGACTATTCGTATAAAATGAAATAAAGTAAAGTTTACTCACGTCTCCAGTACATCCATTATTTTAATCAACAAGGTTCGAAAATTCTGACCAGTACCATCTTCTATTACTTTTCCGTCATCGGGCTTCGAAATTTCGTCGTTAGAAGTGCGTCGTTGCTTCTTCACCATTTCACCTAGTTTGTTGTCAAACGTAGTAGATGTTTAAGAGTAACACAATAAATGGAATTCAAAGAGTATGCAGGTTTATGAAAAATTTAAGTGGTGTTGAATAGATCTAAATACTAAATAAGATCGTAATCGACAAAGGTAAATCTAGAACACGGTTTTAGAAGCTCGTTTTCTAATTCAACCTTGTCTTGAAAAGATGGAAGATCGGAATAAATCGGTAAACCTTATAATAACCCAAACGTGTCTGTGCTACAAACATGCATACACAGATTTATGAAATTCTTTTTTTAATTGGCTATTATGTTTCTCGAATGATTTTCATAATAATGATAACAATTAACGTTAACTAATATATCGATTTAGCTAAATTTGCGACTAATGCAACTATAGTTAGTATTATAAATTATGTCTGCACACAATATTTACAGGTTGAAACAAAAAATCTAATGATAATAAGTTAATAATCCTGGCAGATCAAATTTTATCGACTATGCTAAGAATGATTAATTTTTATCGGCTTAGCCGGCTTAGTTACTAGTCACTGAAAATTACAACGAATCATTTAAGAGAGTTTGAATTGCGAATAAAAAAAATTTTTTTTATTATGAAACCGTCTATTTATCGAAATAAGAGTTGTTTTGTAATTCGCAAGATTTCAATAAATGCTTTTTTTTGATACAATACATCATTTAATAATCACTTAACTCAAAACTCTTTTATTTAACAGACGTAGAAATATATAATAATTCTCACATTAATTCGATTCATTGACGGATTAATTTTAAGTAACATGAATAAAATTAAGAATATTGAGAATTCATTATTTTCATTATATCTAAAAGCATGAATGCAGTTTGGCATTTAGATTTAGTTCGGCATTCAGACATTGAACATAAATTAGGATCTCAGTTTAAAAACGTAATGGTGACTTGTGGCTTTTACAAAAAAAAAAAACCAATTGAGTTATGAGTGATAGCTACCCTTCCTGATGATAAAAACCATGATAAAAACCATGATTAACAGTCGTGTCAGAAATAAAAATCTAGTCTATTAAATATCAAATTATAGAGCTTCAATCCTATGTTTAAATGATATCCGAATTAATTCGAATTCACTAAATTCGGTAAAATAATCAAAATCACGATTTACAAGATAGATCGCTGTTATCAAATTATGTCTATTCTATTGATGCAAATATAATTCTAAGCATAGGTAAATCATTGTAATAGAATCACATTGTGATATATTTAACACAAATTTAACGAATTCTGATGCGTTTTTAATACTTTGCTTTTTAATTTTAACACTATTAAGTATACTGTGAAAATTTGTTGACAAAATCTTAAGGATTGAGAACAATAATAATTGACTTTAAAAATCTATACCGGTACAATGAATGCTAAATGCTAGTATTAATTAAATATGCTCAAATAAATTTTTTTCATTGTTTTATCGCAAGTATATTTTTGATAGTTTTCACAAGCTTCAAAACTATAAACAGTATTAACCCATGACGTTGCTAGTTTATATTTTTATCAAGTTTTATCATTAGTATAGTCAGTACAGTACGTCTACAAGATATGCAAGATATTGGTACTGTACATACATACAGTGATAATCCTTATCCTTAATTCGATATGTATGTATTACGAATCTATCCGTTCAAAATTAAAGGATACGGATATCCGAGTTTATCCGAATTGATCGAATTACGGATCGAAGCTCTAAAGAATAAAAAATCCGTCATATTGAAATTCATTTTTTGTTTGACAGGCTTGAAAGGAAAATCGGCCTTATTTTTTTAATAGCAGTCATCAACAAGATTATTTATTTTTAATATCACGTTACTATATCTTTTACTTTCCAGATGGAGCCTTCAAAGGTTTTAAAAAAAAATTATTTGCTGTTCTCAGATAAACTACCAAAAACAATTCTGTGCAGCCAATTAAATTGCAAAAAAGAATCGTTACGTAATAACTCAATATATTTTGTTTGAGCTATGCTTCTATCACAAAAAAAAATAAAATAAAAGTCTTGCAAAAAACTTTGGTATATGTATATTTCTTTTTTAGCGTCAACCTCGATTATAATATGGTCATACACTCATATAATTTAAAGTTTTACTACATAAGAGATTTCTAAATTTATAATTAAAATTAAGTCGCTTGAACAATGTAAAACTAAAAACACGCGTAGGTACGTACGTACACATGTAAACAAAGCTGTACATCCTGCATATTAAGACACAGATAATGCTTATCATTATTGAGTTTGTGGAGCCTTTACTTTAATCGTGAGATCCATCCACAAAACCAACTCCTCGTTTTTGAATGTGAGATATCCTTTTTCATGAGTAAACATCCAGTCACAGCTAACTTTTTCAGGGGCTTTGCCTTCCACCTTTTTTAATCCTTCATACTTCCAGTGAGTGTTGGTAAATCCGCAGGTGATAGGCGTTACATATTTTTTACAAATCGGGCACTGGGATTTATGCTCATCGTTAAAAAAATTGAAGTCTTGGTAACCCCACATAATTACTACTCGGCCTTTGTTGAAAGCTTCACATTCATTATTCTTACAATATCCTTAATAAAAGAAAACGTTCATTGAACTTATTTTATCTCTATTTAATCAAACAATATCAAACATTTACCTTCAAGGTTAAGACCAACCGTCGCACACCTCCAACGTGGAGCAATAATACTAAATTTTTTAAGCACCGGAGGTTTGGTTAAATCTTGAAAGTAATTAGCCATAACAGGAGTACTATAACCACCACAGAGTCTAGCATTAAGATGTAAAGTTGACCCCTTTTGGATCTTGTAGTCAGACACGGAGTGGACGTCTTCCAATTGTCTGCCGGAAAAAATGAGACGTTGTGAATCAGAGGGAATGTGTACCTTATTATACATTTCTTTTTTAACATCTTCAATACTATGATATGATTCGACTTCAAGAGCAATTGTCTCGCCAGTAAGAGATTTAACAAAAATTTGCATTGTAATTCAAAATTGAATTGCACAAGATAAAGAAAATGGGGTTTGCTTTTATCATTGAAAATCATAAAACAATCGACCTTTTAAAAATTACTTATTTGATTTAGTGCATCAATCATTTAATTCTAAATGTCCAAATGACCCCAAATGACCCCATCAGTTGTATTAATATGCCAGCCAATAAGATACAGGTGTACGTATAATTTTTTATATCAGGTCATTTAGTCATTTCAAACGTAAATGACAATAACCAATTCATTTTGCGTTAACATGCAACAGTAGATTTAGTACCCCAAACATTTTCTATAGAGGGTCAAGTCGTGATACAGGTTTTGGCCATCAATTTCGGACACCCCTATCAAGAATGCACCTGCTCTTAAATATATACTTGTTAATTGATAGCCAAAAAACCTGTAACTGCCGTAAAAAAAAATTAATTGAACTATGTGTAATAGCGATATAATTTTATTAACATAAAGAAAGTTATGCAAACCGCTCTTTTAAAGATAACAATATACACGATGTGTCCTAGTAGGGCTTAGACGTCAAATGATACGTTTATACTTGTTGGCAAAACTAAAAATCTTCAAAATTCCACCAAAACCCAAATCCCAAGTGGACAAACCTAAATCCCAAACTGGATAAATCACAAACCCAAATCCCAACCCCATTCCAAATCCCAAACCCATACATAATTAACTATAGCGGCTTAGCTATAGGCTATAGCTAAGCCGCTATAGTTATTTATGTGTGAGTTTGGGATTTGGGATGAGTTTGGGATTTGGGATAGGTTTGGGATTTTGGATGAGGTTTGGGATTTGGGACGGGTTTGGGATTTGGGATTGGGATTTGTTCCATATGGGATTTTTAAATATAGATGGACAATCCTATTTGTCCAGGTTTGTCCACAGCCCAATCCCAAATCCCATAGATTTTGCCAACAAGTATAGATACGTTCAAGCGCTCTAACCAATAGGAAGCAGATGGGTTTTGGCCGGGACAGATGGGTTTGATTTTGCATAGTCATTATATTCTTGGAATTATTTAAGGTATAGTTTTAAATTATTAGGGTACGATCAAGTAATTATTTTGTATATTTAACCAATTGAACATAGGAAAATATGGAGTTCACTTGCTAAGATTCAATAGCCCATATAGTTACTAAATTTAATATGAGCCTTTTATTTAAATTTTTTTTATTGGCTTAATGAATTACTTGATATTATAATAATAATTGTTTTGATTTAATGAGAGCTATTCTACGTATTATTTCGAATTTTAAATCTTATTTAATTGGTTGAACTTTTTTTCAATTTCATATTAATCAATTTTGTAAATTAGTTGCTATTGCACAGGATGTCCTTGAAGTAATTATCAACTTTTAGTAAATCATATTAAAAACATAATTTTAATATATTAGCTATAAGTATAAAATAGTTATTTATTTTAAAAACAAAGAATTGATTTTTGTGCTTTATTAGATATAATACTGTATAAGGTGCAAGTTTTATTTTACAGCTTTATAGTAGATAAGATATCATTTGCAAAAAAAATTAACAATTAGAATTTTAGTACATTATATTACTATTTATTTTATAATTTTTTTATTACAGTATCAGTAATACAAAATGTTAAATTCTAACTATTATTAATATAAAATAAAGATTGTTTTGTATTCTGATTCTATTAAATTAAAATATATTCCTATAAGCATAATAATTAAGGCTCCAGCCTAAAATATCCAGCAATCCAAGAATGTATTTAATTGATTTGTTTGGTTAAAGGCATTATCAAGCCAAACTGTTTAGCTATTTCTAGCATCTAAAATAGCATGACAACCACATTACAAAATTCGAATGGAATTGGTTTATTTTATTTTATATCTATAGAATAAAGAAAGAAAATTTTATTGAGTTCGGTTTGATTGTTTTCATGATATTGATAGATACTAGAAATTGCTGGACACTCTCCTCAATGGACTCCACAAAGAATGATTGGCAGCCCTAAATCGTATCGCAGCTAATTAATTTAATTCTGTAATTGGTTAAAAAATTTTCATAGGTGGATGATTATCGAAAAACATTGGCCTGCACTAGTTATTTTATGGCTGTATGCCAGCTACTTAAGAAGCTAGAGATTTATTTATTAGGTAAGCAGTATAAGAGTATGGAGGTAATACAGTATATACATTTATAGGTGCTGAAACAGTGATTTCCCAAAAGAGTAGGGCTGAGAGTCACTGTAACAAACCAGGTAGAAAATAGTTGAGCAATGTCAACGTGATTATCAGCCGGTGGTTTCCCGCCTGCCAAAGCAGGCCGGCTGTAAAATGGCAAAATCAGGTGGCTGTTCTCACACTGTCGGAAGCGGGCTGGGTGGGGCAAAAAATTAATTTCTTGCTAGAATTTCAGGTGAGAGTTATCATAGCTGATATTTCATGTATTTATATGAAAAGGGGTTGGTGGCTTGTTGTACATTTGCTTTATGCACAGTCTTGTGGCTGCCAATTGTTAGTGATGCTGAGCCTTCATATAATTGGTCTGATTTGTTGTACGCGTGATTTTGTGGTTGTTGATCATCAGTGATACCGGGTATGCATATGTTTTCATGCTTGAATACTTGAAATAGCTCTGATGTTATGTGCTTAATGGAGCTAGTTCATGTGTACTGATTGGAGTCGGTGCTGTAGTGTGTAACTATGCCCAGCCTTATTTTTCAATCAGTTGACTCTAGTTAACTAGCACGAAAAACATTGGCCTGCACTAGTTATTTTATAGCTGTATGCCAGCTACTTAAGAAGCTGGAGATTTATTTATTAGGTAAGCAGTATAAGAGTATGGAGGTAATACAGTATATACATTTATAGGTACTGAAACAGTAATTTCCTGAAAGAGTAGAGCTGAGAGTCACTGTAACAGACCAGGTAGAAAATAGTTGAGCAATATCAACGTGATTATCAGCCGGTGGTTTCCCGCCTGCCAAAGCAGGCCAGCTGTAAAATGGCAGAATCAGGTGGCTGTTCAAGGGTGATGTTTTGATTCGGCTGTTTTGTACCAAGGTTTCTTTCTTTTTTTGACTCTCGACGCTCATTGTCCACCTGATTGTTCTTTGACTTTCGAAGCTCGTTGCTGCAGGAGGCAGTTGGCTGAGTCGGTTGGTTGATGTTGGTGCTATGCAGGGCTACTTGTCTTGCTCGTTCGGCATCATTGTTTTGCTGTTCACTTCTTTTTTTTTATGTATTTTAGTTTTGGAGTTGTATGTTTTTTTTTTTTTTCTTCTTTTTTCTTTTTGTTTGTATGTGTCAATATATTGCTGCTATCGTTATTCTTGTCTCTCTCTTCTTTTTTTTTTTTTTTTTTTTTTTTTTTTTTTTTTTTTTTTTTCTTTTTTTTTTTTTTTTTTTTTTTTTTTTTTTTTTTTTTTTTTGTGTTTTTGGCTGTGTAAAATAATACCGATTGGACTGCCTATTCCAAGAGTGATAAAGCAAGTCAATTGGTGTATGCTTTTGTTAGGATTGAGGCAATCATTGCTGGGTGGCTGTGTATGTATCTGTAAAACGATTCAGAATCCTATCTGCCAATTTTTTGGATTAAGATTAGTTGGACGCCGTGTGTGACAAGCTCGGTGGTTCCGCCTGCCCAGAAGCTGTGTTTCGCCACGTCCTCGTTGGGAAGTAGCTGTTTGAGTTTGGTTATAAACCAGCATTTAGTGGCCCAGAAGTTGTTCTCCTTTACGAAGAGCATATTACTGTTGGGGCGTAAGTTGGTAGAGTGCGAATGCTGACATATGCTTTTATAGTACATACGGGACATAGTGCGTCATTGGTAGGGTGTATGATTAAGGAGGGGCAGACAGCAGATTTGTGGCTTTTTGTCCGGGGTAGTTGGATAGTTGTGAAGGTGCTGTTATTGGTTTTCTCAAATTTTAATGCTTTCAGAATAGGGACTTTGTTGGCGTCTGATTGGTTGTTTGGTAATAACTCTCCTAGCCTTGCTAAGCCGTAGAATGCTGAAAGGGCTATTGCTCAAAATAGGAGATCAGTCTTGTTGGTCATATTAAGTTGCTGTTTTATTTGTGTAAGATGATTTTGGGTAATGTGAGTTTTCTGATTTACTGGTTGGTGGAAGTGTGTTTCTTCGATAGTCTTGAATAGCTGTGTGATGAGGAGTCGTGACAGACCTGGGTCCAATCGTGGTGGTTTCTTTTGTGGTGATAATTCAGGGCGGACAGGTATGTGGTAATAGTGGGGCATGACACTTGTGTGGAGAAAGGTAATATACTTGATGAGAGATTGTGTAGATATGGGCCATACTGATCTGTCGCTGTTGGTCCATCGGTTAGAGATAGCGAGATTTTCGTATCGCTTAATTATGGCCTCGTAGGCTTTTCTGGAGAGGGTTGGTATGTTGAGTAGCTGTGCAGCTTGGGTGTTAAGGGTGGGTATGGTCCTGAAAGAGTTGGTTTCGATAGGGTTGGGTGGCAGTGATGGAGTGGGGTGCGTGTTGCTATGCCCTATTGTTTTAAAGATGGAATTATCGAGGTTAGTATTTTGTATGTATCCAGGATGTTGGGTTGGAGGTAACAGGCATGTAGGTTGTCTCTAATGAACTTTCGGTGTCCATTTCTTGAGAGTAAGTCTGCGTCGTGGTTGTGTATGCCGGGTATATGTTCGAGTTTAATGGCGAAGTTTCCTTGAACTTGTGAATTGTATATTAGAGCGATCAGTTCATTGATGTCGGGATTTTTGCAGTATCCGGCGTAATATGCTTCCGCGTTTGAGAGGTTGTCGGTCCAAATTATGAGCTTGTTTCTTTCCCACATTGGGGCGAAGGTGCGTATGGCAATGAGTGTAGTTAGGAGTTCGCATGTTTGGATGTTGGTTTTGTTGAGGTCGATATCGTTGGCCCATACAAAAGCGGTAAAGTAGTTGCGGTATACTGCCCCTCCGCCTATGTTGGATGCGTCCGTGAAGAGGTTGAGGGTGGTAGGCTAGTTCCATTTTTGGTCTTGTAGTAGGTGTATGCCGGACCAGCTTTGTAAGGTGGTTATCACCATTGAAAATCGCAGACCATGAGTTTGGTAATACGAATGTGAAACTTTGGGTTGTTGGCTATTTCTTGGGCTTTAATAAGGCGTTGAATGAACGGTCTTCCTTGTGGTATAATTTGGCATACCTATACTAGAAAGCCTACGATTGATTGAAACTCCTTGCGAAAGCACCATTTCTTGTTTGACCACTGGCGGACTAAGCTAATTAATTTTTCATGCTTTGAGAGCGGAATTGATACTTTCATGGTCTGTGTATTTAGCTTGATGCCTAAAAAAGTTACGTTTGTGTATAGGCCTTCTAGTTTTTCGAGCTTGTAAGGTACATTGAGAATGCTGAGGATGCGCAAAAATTGTTGAAACTCTCTTATTGAAGTATAGATTGGTGCCGTGGCGAAAGCCTTGAAGAATTTGATCGACAGGGTGAACAGAAAGGATTCTGTAAGCGTCTTTGATATCAATTTTTGACAATGAGCACCCGTTGCCGAAGTGGTTGATCCAACGTATGGCGTGGTTTACGTTTTCATACTTCGTGGAGAACTTGAGTTTGTCGATTCTGTCATTTATACTGTTTTCTGGGGAAGAAGACAGGTGGGAAATAACCCAGTATTTCTTGGGGTTGGTGTCTTTCTTCTCGACAAGGCTGCAAGGGTTGATCTGGAATAGGTTGCAAGGAGGGTTGTCTATGTGAAATGGGCCTCAAATGCGTTTGTTGGTGAGTTCTTCCGAAATACACATTGTGAAAGCTTCGGGTGCCAGATTTATTGACTGTAGGTTGTCCTGAATTAACCGGTTTCGTTGGCCTTTGAAATTAAACCTGAAACCCTGTTGGATGCCATTGATGATGTAGCTGATGAATGGCCAGTTGGGATGCATTTGTGTAAGAAGGTTAAGAGCTTGGATGTTTATAGGCATTTGGATATTAAAATGCACGGAGTCGAGTTGCCGAAGTAAGGTTGACTCGATGTCTGTCAAGGGTATGAGAGGTGGGAAAGCATTGGTGATTGTTTCATTAATGGATTGAAGTGTGGGAGGTTCGTCAGTTGTGATGTTTCATGATAGGTTGAACTGTGCTATGTGCTTGAATGTGGGATAGTGGGCTTGTGCCGTGCCTGCGATGAAGAGGATAATACGTATGAAAGTTAATATGGTTGTCAGTATGTTATTGACGTATTTTTCTCTTTTTTTTTTTATTTTTTTATTATAATTATTGTTATTGTCTATATATTTTTGTGGTTATTCGTTTTGTTTTATATTATCATTACTACATGTTATTATTATTATTATTATTATTATTATTATTATTATTATTATTATTATAATTATTATTATTATTATTATTATTATT
>CAJVPY010003706.1:0-13669 GCA_910591965.1 Dentiscutata erythropus
TATTATTATTTCTTATTGTTTTTTATATTTTATATTCTTTGATATGTGTTGTAAAAGCTATATAAACTCTAGCTTTTCCTCCTTCCTAGCACTTTAGAATTTGTTCTCTACAATCTTTAAGTTAAAAGGATTCTTAGGCATAGAAACCTTAGGATAGCCTATTATCATGATATTGTACTGTAAATAAATATATCTTAATAAACATATATCTTGTTCTTATCGAAATTATACCGAATTGCCTTAGTGAAGTAATATTCTACTTCCACACTGCTTCATATCTATTCTGACTCTACATAGATCTCTGTTGCCGTGTGCTGTGTTGCAAGTACTATATTTTAAAGAAGGCTATAGTTCACTTGTAACAATATTAACCAAACTATTCTATTTATTTTAAAATTTTGGCTATTAATATAAAATTTTTTAAAAATTTTTAATATGCTAAAATTTAATTTGCTAATTTTATATGTAGTACAAAAATTTTTATAATATAAAGTTTTAAAATTTTGGCCACACTTGGTCACGTGATGTTAGTTCTAGGCTACATGCACCATATAATAATGCAAAATCTATAGACAGTTTTTAGAGACAGTATAAAGTCACGTGATCGTCTATTAAGACAATCAGACAAAAGTTAGTTTTTCAACATTTGAGCAAAAATATCTCGATGACTACCAAACCAAATTTAATAAAAAATTTTATTTTGATTCTATAGGTTTGTAGAATCAATATAAGAAAAAATTATCAAATTTAGTTAGGTAGTTGTCAAGATATCATCGCTCAAAGTTTATAAAAATTTTGCCACTGCCACTATTTTGATAGACGTTTTAAATGTTTTCGCGAAGATATCTCGGCAACTAACTAACCAAACTCAGAAAATTTTTTTATTTCGATTCTACAGATCTATAGAATCAAAATAAAAAAATATTTATTGAATTTAATTTGGTAGTTGTCAAGATATCTTTACTCAAAATTTAATAAAAATTTTATCGTAGGTGTTTAAATGTTTCAAATCTTTAAGCAAAGATATCTTAGCAACTAAACAACTAAATTCAATAATTTGGTTTTATTTTTATTCTACAGATTTGTAGGATCAAAATAAAAAAAAATTTATCAAATTTAGTTGGACGGTTGCCATGATATTCTCACTCAAATTTTTACAAAACTTTGCCGTAGTCATTATTTGATAAAGTTTCAAGATATCTTAATAACTACTCAACTAAATTTGATAATTTTTTTTTATTTTGATCCTACAAATCTGTATAATCAAATAAACAAATTTTTATTGAATTTAGTTAGGTAGTTGCCAAGATAATCTTGCTCAAAGTTACAAAAATTTTGCTAGACATTATTTTGATAGGCGTTTTAGATGTTTTTAAAACTTTGAGCAAAGATATCTCGGCAACTTTCTAACAAAATTCAATGATTTTTTTTTTATTTTGATTCTACTGAGCTATACTATCAAAATAAAAAAAAATACATCAAATTTATTTAGGAAGTGTCAAGGTATCTTTGCTCAAAGTCGTGAAATTTTTAAAATTTGTAGATCACGTGGCTTTGCACTGTCCCCACTGTCCCTAAGAACTGTCCATAGATTTCGCGATATAATAAAGTAATTTATACATAACTATATAATCACATGATTCATTTATGTGATTTTATTGGTTGGTTATTTTGTCTAGGGATGCGAGCTATACCTATACCGTATTATACTGTTAGTATAATACCAGTATTATACACACAAGTATAGGTATAATACCAATAATAGAAATGGGTTAGCCAATTAAATTGCTTTATCTGCAATTCCGAAAGTTTCCCTAAGAAAATTCCGAAAAATTCCGAATCATATTAATCTGAGAGTAAAATGGCGGTTATACCATGCTATACCGTATTGTACGTTAGTATACCTGGGTATTATACTACCATTTCTATTATACCGGTATAACCGCATCCCTAATTTTGTCTATAGCGATCTGCATTTCTATTGGCTAATTTAAAAAAAATTTGAAATCTTAATTTTTAGACCCGGCCGGGTTATGAAATCCAAAAAATTTACTTTACGTGGCCGGGTTTAATTTTTGGGTTATCGTTATATAGTACTGTAGTAATTGTCTAAAATTCGAATGTGCGGATCCAATCAAATTGCTTAATTTCGGAAATTAAACAATTTGATTGGATCCGCACATTCGAATTTTAGACCCTGGTATAATACGGATTTGCAAATCAATTAAATAGTATATATACATAGTATAATACAACATATATGTATATGCACACAGTGTATAAATAGTTTTTTCTACGTACGTATTTGCAACAATTTTTTTAAAATATATATCATTTATACGTAATCTATTTTTTTGACTAAAATGCTTATTACGTATACGTTTAACAATTTTATTGTTAGAATTTGAAACTTTGATGCTAGGAGTTAGAACCGCATATTAATTAGAGAAACCACTTTTATTAATTTTTTTTTTTTTTGTATGTAAAATATTTTTTAACTTTCTCGCATTTTGAAAAGTCTTTATTGCCACCTATTGTTGGAAAAGGATAATGATAAAGAAAATTTGGAACGTAATCTGAAATACTATTAGGTATTTGATTTTTTAACCAATCAAATTTAAATTTTTTTTTCCCTATCGTGGAATTTAAGATTTTATTATCAATGTCGTACTGTACACAATCGAATTTAGCTAGGATTTAGAAATTCCTATAAATAGATGTCCGGGTCTCTGTGCTGGATTCACCTTGCATGTCTTAGTCAAATGATAAAACTGACTGCAGATCATAAACATACAAAAAGCTATATAAATGGATTTTAACTTTTCGCGGGAACTTTCTTTATATTATTTGTAATCAAAACAAGACATGACTGAAAATAATAAACGATTGCAATACGAAGAATTATCTTTATTAATCTCCATGTTTAACGATAACGAATTTAAGTGGGTTGGTGATCCAAATCAATTGGAACATTGGAAGGTTAATGATATTATATAACATCAAATTTAATGCATCAAAAAGAGATTGCCTAACGCTATTTATTTATCTTCTAGTCAGCACTGGACAAGTTTATGTTAACTCATGATGTTTCTGGCTTAGAAGTTTCTCCCTTTCGATTTCAAATTTTGCTGGATATGGGTGAAAATTGGTTCAACGTGTTTCTACCCTGCCGATATCCAGAAGCTAGACCAGAATGTTATTTTTCATCTGACACTGCTACTAAACAAATGTGGACTGAGATAAATCAGGAAATTGAAAAGAAACTGAATGAAATATGTGATAATGGTTGGTATCGACTTTCGGTCTGTTTAGGATGCATTGTATCACCACGTGATAAAAATACCTAAAACTGCTGGCCCTTTTATTTCATTTCACTTCGTTTAAAGAATGTTGCATTTTTGACATTTATCAGCATGTAAAATCATTCTTGCAGCAACCGGTTATTAATGAAACATCTGAACTTTCTCAATTTAATAAAAAAAGTGACTATTCGTTTAAAATTTGTCGAATTTTGATATGGACACATCATTTATTGTCTCTTGAAAAAAGGAAGTGTGTATGTCGATGGGCTAATGAATTAGGAATATGGGGTATGTAATTTAGATTTTTAATGATCTTCTTATACCTAGAGTTTATCTTATTGCTTTATAAGGATTTTCAAAACCTGGATACCCTGGAATAATTATTGTGGAAGGATTATATGATAATGTTCAAGGTTACATCTCTAGATTAAAGGTATATACGTATTTATTTAGATAAAAAATTTAGAAGACTTTTTAAATTAACAATTAATCTTTTTCAAGAGTTTAAAATGGCAAGCGATTACCATCCGCTCAGAAGAGTCTGAAGTAATATATAATTCACCATTACACAATCATGGTGAATTTGTAAAAATAAGGCTGGGACGTATTAACCCTGGGGTTTCTGAATTTGAGAATATGTCTGAAATTTCTTCAAAGTGCGTATAATTTCTATAAAACAAGTGTATTTAGAAATTTTATAATTTATCATTAATTATTAACATATGTTTACGCTATTTAAAGAATGAAAGAGGCAGGATTGGAAGAAATGTTTTTGTCAGCCATGAAGATTAATAAAAACAAGACAAATCATTAACATAAAAGTGCATTTGACACTTGATATTACAAAAATATCGTTATAACTATAATCCAATCACTAAATATATATGCATGTATTAATTTTTTATAAATTCATAACTACATAATCGAATGTTATTTATAGGTTGGAGCAAGTTGTACAATACCCCGTCCGATACCCTAATTGGCAAGTCGCATGTAAAAAAAGTGTCTTTAGCCATCATTTGTTCAAAGGGTGTAACATTATGTTTCGTATTTCTTCTAACGTTCGTTCGACCTAAAAAAATTTATAGTGCCACAACATTTTCAATATTTTCAATACAATGCAAATTTGTTTATGCGAACTTGACAACATATATAGTAAATGTATTAAGTAAGTATGTGTGCAACTGTTTACATAAATTCCATGTATGACTGGATTATATTACCAACCTTAGTTATTGCGAGACGAAAACCCCGTTTTGAAATTAGCATCCCTTTTTCCACATTTTTTTGTTCATTTATTTTTTATTTTTCATTTTTTTTTTTTTTTAGTGAGTTTATTCCTTCTAATTTTTTTTTCTAATTCGCGCTTTTGTTGTTGAACATCGAAAAGCAAACGATACCTTTATTATTTTGACTTTACACATCAAAATCTCTCTTTCCTTTATCGCTTTTAAAACCGTTTAAAGGTTATCTAATTTTGGTTCGTCTTTGAAACAATAATGCTTGCCTTCGCTCCTATTGGCATATAATATATTTTTATTGAAACCGGGGTCTTCCTTTGTCGACAATAACTACTTTGTTCAACAGCTTAATTGAGGAATAAACACCGAAGGGCTGTTACTTAAAACTTGTTTTTTTTTCTTTTTTTTAGTACCAGCCACATCTGTTCATTAGCGCATTTTACCTGTCACCATTTCTTTTAAATTTATCAAGCTATAAGAAAAGTGAAGTTCTATAGCTTTTAAATTGTGAGGTGCATTAACTTTGACAAAAAAAAATACTTAATAGCTTATATTCAAAATTATTATTACATCTTTTCGCCATCTCGATTTCCATTCAACGAAAAAGGCAAAATTTCAATTAGTGCAAAAAATTACATATATTATCTTATTAAGAAGCATCTCAACGACGTAAAAGAAATGGGTGGCCAACTCACAAAAGAACAAGCTCGTTTGCCTTTTGGATATGTTCCAAAGTCAATACATCAGCGACAATGCATAACGGGATTAAATCCATCAACGTTACGGTCTAATATACATCCGTCTTCGGATAACCCTGAAACGCTCTTTAATGACATTGGTGACTTTAATAATACCTCTCAAACCATGTCTAATCGTCCTACTTCAATAACACCAACTGGTGAAACCGCGTCGATTTTTACTGCAACGACCGATACTATTTCACCCGAAGTTATGATGGACGTAGATAAACCGGAAGATGATAATTCTTGTTGTCAAGGAATGATACCGGATGAGCTTAATATAAATGCTAATTTGTGTCCAATAGTATTCAGTGAATTACAAAATTTTAAAAATATTGGACTTTGTCGGCGCGGTCTTGTTAAATTAAGTCCCAATATTTGTTTCTTATATGTGACAACATGCTTACAAATGTAAGTATTAAAAAATAATTAATAAACATATTATAATAAAATATGATAAGATTAAAGTGTGATAAATTTTGATTTTATAGATGTTGTAACGAATTGACTGAAATACCAGCAGAAATTGGATACATGAAAAATTTGACAACACTTGATGTTTCTAAAAATCGATTGGAATTTATTCCGGATACAATTGGATTTTTGTACAAATTGCAGGAATTAAAGTTGTCAAATAATCAATTAACGTGGATACCGTCTTCCATTGGTTCTCTCAAGAAACTTGGTACTCTTTTACTTGATGATAATAAAATTACAGAATTACCACCAGAGATTGGTCAAATAAAAACTTTGGTCCATTTGGATGTTCGAGAAAACCCACTAACTGTTTTACCTGCTGAAGTTGGACGGCTTCAACAACTTCGGAAATTGCGAACTGATGGATGTCCTCTAAAATCAGAATTTGTACATCAGCTTACGCATTCTCCACCGACGCTAATGGAACTTGCTGCACGTACTATTGTTAGACTTCAAGTTCCAATATTAGAAGATACAACTGATCATATCAAAGATTATCTTGCTAGTGCCAAAAAGTGTAGTTTTTGTGGTGGTCCTTATTTTGAAAGCTATACAAAACGTGGTAAAATTATTGACAAAAACGAACAGCATATTCCCCTCGAATATCGCTTATGTTATCCTCACTGGAACACCGAACAAGAACGCGTTAGTCTATTATTTTGTGCGTTACCCGATACAGCACCCAGTCCTGAACCATACAAACATCGTCGTAATACGGACAAATCATGTGACGGAAACTCAGTAGTGAGTGTCTCATCTAGTACACAGGAAAAAGTTCAGCGTCCTTCCGTAAGGCGCTCCATGACTATTCCTCTAAGCTCCCTTACTAGATCACCTTCTTTGCCTAGTTTGCCGAGATCTGCGTCTCCACGACCAACAGATGAATGGCTACAAGATGAAGTTGATATAAAAAAGAGTAGTAGCTCCCGTGGACGTAATGGAGGTGTACCAACATTATGGCGTTCAAAAAAGAATAATGCTTCATCTGCTATCCTTGGAAAGTCATCGCGACGCCTAAGTTCTCGATGGCGTACATAATCAATGTTGAAATTCTTTTTCTAATATCAAATAATGTTACTTATTTTCGAAAATGGTTTCTTTTTTTTGCTTTGTTAATTTGTTGATGGGATGGACATTAATATTTGCATCAATAGATTATGAATTTAATATGCGCGTGGGGAATAATGTACATATTATTCCTTTTTTATATTTTATATTCCTTTCACGTGTGTAATTGATCTTGTAATTCTTTCATCATAATATGTATATTTCAATCCTTTTTTTTTTTTTTATTTCTTTCGCGATGTATGTCGCAAAAACGAAAAAAAAAAAAAGGTTAACCCAAAAATTCACATCATCGATCGTATTTTGGGCATTTGACGGTTTTTTTTTTTTATCACTATCTTTAATAAGCGATTGCTAATAACTCACTGGCAATGAGCATCTTTCGACCGTTTTGTGCTTATACGATTGCATAACCCGAGGATTCCACCATTTAGACATTCTTTTCTGACTCGTACGACAAACACTCTCTTTATCTTATTAATTCTAATAACCTTATTTAGATAACACGCACTCTTTCTCATTATTCGCTTTTCTCACCTTTTTCACGCATACACTCAAGCCATACAATCTATTTGGTATATCAACCATCATTTAATATAATAGATGATTATCTATCGAATGCATTGTGCAGTTTTGAACTTACCATCCTTTCACTTAGAAGTTTAGAATGTACATTCAATTTGTTACTTTTGTAAATATATGAAGAGTGTTTGTACATACAATTGTTATTAACAGGTGGATACTCTTTCTCTTTCCGACCCTTTATATTTTGGCAAACAAAGTGGATTTATGCGATTGATCATTCCCTTAAAACTTTATGCCTCGAAAAAAAAAATTATAAGTTACACATTTCACATTTACAAAATAACAAAAAAATTTCCATATTATAGGATAAAAATTGGGAATGATTGAAGTGTTTAAAAAAAAAAATTAGAAAAAAAAAAAAAAGAAAAAAAAAAGAAAAAAAAAAAGAAGAAAAAAGAAAAAAAAAATCAAGTTCTTCAATGCGAGTGGGATGTATTAATGGAGGAGAAGAATTTAATTTGAGGAAAAAACCCCTTATAATGGGAATTTTTATACTACAAATTATTACCATATTTAAATATATTTTTATTCTATTATCATTTTTTACCACATCAGTTGCATCTATTCTTGTTTATTGAATTGTATTTTTTTTTTTTTTTTGTTAGACTATAAAAAAATAATACGGTATCTTTTTGTAAATGGCTTATATATAGATGAATTTCTTTTTGTAGGAAATGAATTTGTAATAATCCTTGAATGTTAAAAAGAGCAATCCATTAACACTTAAATTACATCATGAGAATACGCCAAACAGTTAGGAAAAAATGAAAAGTTTCGAATGGATCAGACCTTTTTTACCATTTATTACTAGTAAATTACTAGAAAACCATGTCAATTGAGCTCTCTTCATTCACGCACTCTTCCTAACTTCGTTATTATATTCACACCAATAATGTCATTATTTTGCATTTCTCCGAAAGAAAACTATTAAGAGAATTCATTTGTGAAAGAAGCCATTTACACTAGAAAAGGTACCAAAAATCTTAAAAATATAAATAAATAATATATGTATTGAAATTATATTAAAATTTATTTAGTATTTCAATTTCTACTAATCAGGTAGCCAGTCAGCCAAATATGAAGAAGCTAATACATTCTCCAGTATACATATATTAAGGAATTGACTACATATGTTACATTATAGATTAGGAACTGATTGCTCTTGCATGAACCTGCTAGAGGCTTTGTGTCGTTACGTCACATAACCCCTTAACATTTTTAATGTAATACGTAACGATAAAGATATATAGCGATAGTAAATAAATTAACTAATAATTTTATACTCAAATAATTAGCCTTTACTTTCACAGATTTCTGTTAATTCACCAAGAATGTTAATAACGATAGTAATCACTTTAGTTTAAAATTTTGTACGTTTCTGATACTAAAAAAATTTTGATCCCTATAAACTTTATCGAAAATCTGTTATTTACGATTCGAAGTTTTGTGAAAAGTTTTCACACATAATTATTTTTCACTTATTGCGTACATATTCAATATAACTATTAGACCTAACATATCATTTTTATTCAACACGTCCTGTCTAGTCGTTAGGTACTTAATTTGAAAATGAAAAATAACAAAGGTTTAATAATTTATAGCATTGATTTAATAAATTTGATTAGTTTTTGAGTTTGACACTAATGACCAAAAATGGAACATATATTTGGTTTTTGGTTATTATCCCAAAGCAGAATCCTGCTTCCCGACTAGATAATGTCAGAAAAAGGTTTGGATCTCAGTCCTAACTGTCGTCCATCATTGAATAATCCGGAGGAGCAAATGGTTTGACTAGCATTTCAGAAAACTCTTTGATATCTTGTGTACCACGTATTTCTTTTGTTAAAAGCGGCATTAGAACAATATGAAAATCTTCATAAAGATTATAAATTTGGTCTAAATATTTTTGTTGCATTTTGTGCCGAACTAGGCACTGTTCACAATTAGAATCTATTAAAAGAAAAAAAGAAAGATTTTAAGTGATTGAGTTTCTCATGTTTTTTCAACAGTGACAAAATTGATAAAATTAATACTGATACTGTTTTGCAAGTGTGAAATTTACCTTTCCGTGGAAATAATAATTGATTTACAACGATATTGTGAGTATCGATATGATAAGTAGTTAATTCTTGAATCATTCGCTCTGTCTCATAGAGAGACAAGAACTCGGAAATACACACGCAAATAAATGTAGTCTTATCCTATTATTATATAAAAAAGTGAATTTCATTCATTGCTAATAAAAACGAATTCATAATATACGTAGTTGAAAATGAAAATAGTTTTACAAGTAACGTACCGGATCTTTAAATTGATTATTCACTTCTGTAATAATGGCGCGCATTCCTTCAAGTTTTCCAAACATATCTTCTTGATTAGCATTAAGACCCATCATACCAGACATCTGTAATTTCGTCCGCAAGAAATTAATAAAATTCCTTAAATCTCACTAAAAGCATATGTTTATATAACTGTGCTCCATTATCCAGATAGCTTAATATTGTTCACTCTTACTTGCTGAAAGACTGGCCCGAATCGTCCACTCAATTGCGAAATTTTTGCTAATGCCTTTTCCAACACACCGGGAAAGCTCAAAAACCGCAATGTATGACCAGTAGGGGCGGTATCAAAGATGATTACTGAATATTCCATTGTTTTTACTTGCCTGATGATTTAGTAAATGAATATAAATAAAAAATTAATTTATCGATCCTGAAATCAAGGATTGGACCCATAGATGTTCTATAATTAAAAGATAACCTTGACTGAATAGGTACAACCAGAGCACTCTGAGTTGATTAATGTATATAAATATCAACCCAATACATCTGAGCTATCTGGTAGAATATTTTAATGAATTCATTCTCCAACCGTTTTTTGCTTGGGTAGAGTTTTTTTTTTTTTTTTTTTGACGGGTCCAATCCCTACCTGAAACAAATGATCTATTTTATTTACTTCATAACTTCTGCAAACCCCATCGCTTCATCAACACCGGGAATGGCAAAAGCTAGGTCCTGCATCATAGCCCCCATAGCTCCTCCACCTTGTTGCTCAGCTAATATAAAAAAAAGCAATGATAATCTGACTTAACGTACAAGTAACAAGATATTTTTCTATATATATATATTTCTAAGAAAAAGATAAAAATAAAAAGATATATTTATATAAATACATTGATCTAACATCTCTTGAATCGATGATGTCGGGTCAATTTCCTAAATAAAATCATATTTTAAACATTTTAAGCATTTTAAACAATAAACGTGAATTACATCATAAAATATTGGTACCAATAATTTGTCAATCAAAATTAATCAAAATGAAATATACATTACCATCGCATACAAATTTGTAAACCCATCTACCAACGTAGCTTCTTTACTGAACTTTTGGCCAAAAGCATCGCTCAAATTATGTGCAGGGTCAGTTGATATTAGTAAAACGGACTCTCTCACTTTGCTCAGCTGCACTGCGAGAGAACATGATGTTGTCGTTTTACCTACACATTTCATTGACACGATTACACGATTACCTTCGATTCTTTCCAAATAAGAGATAGATATACCTGTAAAGTAAATGCAAATAGATTATAGTTACCAACGCCTCCTTTTCCTCCGACAAAAATCCAATGTAAAGACTTTTGGTCTAACACGTTTTGCAAAGTAGGTTCGAATTTTTCGAATTCTTCATCAGAAGATTCTTGAGACATTTTGTAGAAATTAAGACTTTTCTAACCGAATATGTATGACGTACACTTCTATTTTATATACTGAGCGTTACTGTCATATGATTTGTAAAAGATAATAGGAAGAAACTCATGCAATTGGCCAATCAAATTACAGGATTTAATCAAAGATTACGTATTATCGAATTTTTCTCTTTATTCATGCATTTAAATAATAACTCTATTCCTCTAGTTATCAGTTATATCTACCTTTATTAAAGGCGCGTTGTTACGTACTCTTCAATCAATATTAATCAATATTAATCAATATTATCAATTAAACAATAGCACTCGTATTTATCTATCCGCTATTTAACTCAACCAACCATATTTATATATATCTATCGCTTTTTTAATGTCAAAACTTACACTGAACATAGTTGTCTTTTTCGTTTTTGATTCTCTTCATGCTTATAGTAAATATATTTGTCTTATTTGTAAAGTTGGTCAGGAGTATAATCGTGATTCTTTTGCACAATGAATATTAACATTAAAACTAGGAATGGCTTTTTTTTTATTAGCAGTTAGTGAAACGTTACGTTCTTAAGAGTACGTTAAAGTGCAGAAAGTGCAGTATAAATAAGTTACCCAGGCAATTGATTTACACCTGCCAATCAGACAAAGTCCTCCTTTAAAATCGATGACTTTCCACACGCGTGTGATGACCAATAAAAAATTTATTGATTGTGTAACGTAGTTCATATATAAAAACACGTTTGGAATCAAATTGTTTATCAAAATTTTTCACCGTCTAACTCCCAAGATTAATAAAGCAAGTTGCGTAAATTTACTCCTTCATGAGTGCAACAATTTTGTGCGTGTAAAAGATGCATCCGCAACAAACTCTTATTCTGTCAGAAGTCAGTAATGGTAAATCGATGGTCCGTTAGGTTTTATTACGCAGAAGGTATCCCGACACATAATCTCGACGCACAAATCTTAACAGTACTACTGTTAGGATATTGGTAGTGTCGGGATTTTGTGCATCGGGATTTGTGTAGTAAAACCGCGAGTCATGAAGTAAGTGGTCGGCTAGATTTTATTGCGCAAAATCGTTATAGGGCTTGCTGCGTTCAAAGTGTCCGTGGCAGACCTTTGTTCTGTCGGGAGCCAGTAATGGCGAGTCGTGAAGTAGATGGCAGGCTTATTGAGTAAGGGTTAGCCTCCTGGTGGTTGAATAACTTTTATCCGACAAAAATATTTCTTATTAGGAAAATGACTCTCAGGGACTATTTAGATTCGATTAATAAAATTTAATTGCTTTAGTCATCCATGACCCAATTTTAATAAACTTTTTTATTTCGTAGGCATAGTGAGCTCGGCGAAATAAAAAAATTTATTGAAATTAGATTATCGGATAGTTAATGCAACATATGTTGATGTGGTTAAGTGTTTCCTGGTTGAAAAAACTGGTTAACACGCTACATAGTCTCAGAGTATCATTTTCCTAGCTATATACGTTGATATTGGTGCACATCCATCGTTTAAATATTGACCCAATATAGTGGTTAAAACTTGTTAAATTGTGATTCGACCAATTAGCTCATATTTATATGTAAAAACCTGATGAATGACAGGTTCAAGGGCATTTAGATTCGATTCTAATTTCCCATTCTGACAATTTTATTTTGTGTATGTGTGCATGCTCATAAGTGGTTTATTAAAGAAATTTTGCTATTTCACGCATTGCAGGTAATGTATTTTTCCTTCAGTTAAAAAAGATTATACAGTAAACATACTGTAAATATAGTGAATTGTCAAAGCGATTACAGGTGTGGTATTCGAAAATCCTAAAGAAATAGAAATTTTTGATTTATACATCTGAATAAAAAGTTGTTAAATAAAGATTCATTTGCATAGTCGAAATTCTATATGTAGGGTTATGATTAGAGATGCTGGTGACATTAATTTCACCAATTCAACACCACTTTCACCAACAATAGGGGTTTCAAAGTTAAAATGCGGAAATCTAATTTTAATTGAAATTGATGATGTATTTATTTTGAAATAAGTGATTCGGAAATCTGATCTTAACTTCAAACTGAACGAAAGTTTTATTTTTTATTTAATTTTTTTTTTTACGAAGTATTATAAAATTTTCCGATTTAAAATCTTGAAAGACAAATAAGATTTTTCAAACTCATTTTATTTCAAAATGTGCCACTTATTTGTTAACTTTCAGTAATAAAAATGTAATGATTAGATCTAAGTGCACACAATACGTATAAATGACGCTATCTCAAATGCACGGAATAGCACACCCTTTTTAATTACACTTTTTTTTTTTTACATAAGAGCTTTATTTGTAATGGTGTAAATCGGATGCCTTCTTCGAGCACGAGAATTTTTTATTCCAAAGCGGTGTCTGGCCTAGGGATGTTACAGTCCGGCAAAGACCGCAGTCCGAACCAGTCTTTTGAACTGGTCCAAGCAGTCCACGGTTCGTAAATTAGGACCGGTCCAAATCGGTCAGTCCATCGCGATTACATTATGTAATGGTAAATATATAAATATATAAATAGAACTTGTTCTCAA
>CAJVPY010003707.1:0-13666 GCA_910591965.1 Dentiscutata erythropus
AGAAAAAAATAAAAAAACATTTTATAGAAAAAAGATAATAATTCGAGAGGAATTTCACCTCTCTACATGACCAAAATATACTATTATAACCTGTGCAAGGCTAAAAAATTATATAACAAATGCAACGATTGTATATCTCTAATGTAAAGCTTCGCCTTAATGTATAGATTTCTTCCGACTTATGCCTGCTTTCAGATATCTGGGGTCTTTGCCTTAAAAATAGGGTTCCGAGATCCCCAAACCAAAATTGAGATTTTTGCTAAATTTTAATTTATGAAACACAAAACTCATTTTTGTGCAAATTTTATAACCGGTTAACTTAATATTAAAATTGAGTTATGGAAGTCTGGAAATTTGATAGAAAATTTTTTTGAGTATCTAAAAATAGAATGGAAATGATTGACCATAGCAGACACCGTCAATTTTGCATAGGCATTGTTACACAGATCAATTTTTATCCAATATCATGAAGATCATATCTAAAATTAGCAGAAAATCAAGTTTGGATTGTTTAGATTACACGATCTTTATTTACTATTTACTCAAAAAAAATTTATAGTGCCGTAGAGTCATTTTCAAGGCAAAGACCCCATTTTTTTAACCGGAGGTCCCAATTTGACTTCTCCAGAGTAGCACCGTATTTGTAAACAGACATGTCACGTGGTTGCATTCTACTGAGTCCATCCAAATTTGGAAAGTAAACAATGCCAATCTTTTGGAGGGAGTAAGCCAAATCTCCCACTTTTTGCAAAAAATTTTGAAAGACCGACAGGAAGACGAATAAAAGTAAAAGAAGGAACCACTTGGCCAAATAAAAGAGTGTGGCTTGAGAAAAATAAGATAACTATTGTACACCTGGGTTTAAGGTCTTTGTAGCTTCATCGACAGGTTTGTGCTTACCAAAATTTTTTCTATTCGCAGTAAACACTACCTGCTTTTTCACTTCTGTTTCTAGGCTTCTAGTTTGCATGTCGAATATAGGAAGAAGTCCCCAAGAAAAAGGTTAACCACTTTGCTGTACCCTAAAAACCACTACTGTAGACCTTTAGAACAGTAAACTATAGAACTTCATCAATGGACAAATCCACCAAAATTTATACTTGAGTAATAAGCACCGCCTGCTTTTTTCACTATTACTCGGTGAGGCTTCTGGCTTGCATGTCGAATGTAGAAAGGAGTCCCTAGAGCCAGTTAACCTTTCTACAAACCATTCTAATAGTTTATACAACTCTCCAACAGACTTCTTATTTCTCCTTTTAGTTGGAAATTTTGGTCCAAGTAATCATCAGAAAGAGTTTTTTTTTTAGAAATGATTGTCATTTTTTTCAACTCTATTTACATATTTAAATATATATGATAATTTTCGAAAAACTTTTTTTTTTGACAAAGATTTTTGATGACTATTAGTTTTTGCTTATGTTATTAGAAAGTATTTTTGATATTTATTTTTCTAAAACTTTTTTATTTAGTTCATTTTATATGAAGCTTTTCAAATATAATTTATTTTGACTAAAGACTTTACATACTTTATAGCCAAAAAAAAACTTTTTTTGTTGTTTACTAAGACTTTATTGTTTTATAATATATGAAGGTTTTCGAAATAATTAAAAAGTTTATGAAAGTCTTTGTCTCTATAAAATATATTTTATGATATTTGCAAACTTTTTTTGTTTGTTTACTTACTAAAACTTTTTATTTAGTTCTTATATCCAAAGTTTTCAAAATATTTTAAAAATATATGAAGGTTTTTGTCCCCAAGAAATATATTTTATGATATTTGCAAATTTTTTTTGTTTGTTTATTTACTAAAACTTTTTATTTGGTTTTTATATATTATACTTATTATTATGTTTTTAGGTTCTAATATGTAATTTATTAAAGTGAATATTATTTTTAAGTATAGAAGTTTTTCTTTATGGCTAATTTGGTTATTTTTTAACTATTTCATAATATTTTGAAGTTTCACATTTTTTTTAATTTCTCAAATTGTTTTTTATATTTTATATTTTTATAGCTATATTCAAAAAATTGTGGAAAATTGCATTACATTACGACTTACAGAAAAAGATCACTTCAGCAACTTTCGAAAAAAGCTAAGAATTATTAATTTTTTTGTACAATGCTATAAATTTTTATTAATTTATTTATTGTATATTATTTTTATAGAGTTTGATTGATTTCATCATATTTATTAAAGAAAGTATATATTATTTTTGTATAAATAATTTGATCTATCTTTATTTTTACTATTTATTTTGCCTATCTTCTAAATTTTCTGTAGTTCTTCGAAATATTTTTAATTTTCTTAAATACCTCAATAATTATTAGTTTATGTGTATATATATTAATTTTTTTATTTTTTATTTATTTTTTTAGTTGTCAATTAACAAGTAGTTTCTTTTGGCTTTTTGTATTAATTTTCGACTTTTTATATATTTTCTTTTCCCTTCAATTTTCTTCGACTTGTGGTTATATAAATTTTTAATTTGCTTTAAAAAATTAGATAATATATAATTACTTAGAATATATTTATATACAATTTTTCAAATAAATATAGAAACTACTAAACTATTATAATTTTTTTTGTATATTTATGAAAACATTAAAATTATTACATTTATTTTGAAAATTTTATATTATTTATTTTTTTCAATTTATAATTTATATTTTTGCTTCTTTTCAATGTTTTGTTGTACGTAATATCTTATTGATTTACACAAATTTACACAAATTTTCGCATGTTTTCATATGTTTTTGATTTTTGTTGTTCGTAAATATTCATAATTTTACACATATATTCGCTAGTTTTCGACTATTTGCATTTTGCTACATTTAAATTTACTAAGCTATAAATGTTTATAATTATTACTCCTACGTAATACTCCAAAATTCTATAGTATAAACTTTCATAATTATACTCCGAACTAATTGTAAGTTTTTTATAAGTTTATGCTTGCATAAAAACTTATATAGGTTTACGTATATTTTTTTTTGCTGATGAACCCTAGGTGCCGCACAAAAAATGCATGGCAGATTCTCAATTTTGATTGGCTAACGGCTGAGAATATTCAAAATTTTGGCCTGTATTATAGTAAAATTAACCCAGGAACAATTTTCACTTAATAGACAGCTGCAATTTTATTAGTAAAATTATGAGTAATTCTGGCTTAATGTTTTTATCATTGCTCTTAGCCAATCAAAATCAATGATCTGTCGCACATTTTTTGTGCAGCATCTAGATTCAATATCTAAATTAATACTGTGCCAATTTTTTTAAAAATATTCAAGCGAATATATTTCCACAACCACCAGGCCAAATTTAATATTTGTTTTTTTTTGAATTATATAAATTCACGGATTTTAATTAAAAAAAAATTAATTATCTTTTGTTTGGTGGTTGTAGAGATATCTTCATTTAAATTTAAAGAAAAATCAAAATGCTTATTAAAATTAAAGATGCAACAATTTTTTAAAAATATTTGAGTAAAGATATCTCCACAACCACCAGACCAAATTTGATGGAATTTTTTTATTTTAATTCTATAACTTTATAGAATTCAAATAAAAGGCCTAAAATGTACTCTAAAAATTGATTTTTGTTCTTGATGTGTTTTAGTACTTTGCTAGAGTACTATGTGTGACAAATAAATTGATCTATTTTTAAAAAGTATATAAAATACTATTTGTTAATAAAAGTGACACATAATATACTTTTTATATTATTTAAAAAAATCATCACATAGATACTCCCTGTATAGTATAACATAACATGTAGCATATTTGTCAGTTAATAGAATATATATAAATAGAAAAAAGCAAATTTTTTTTTTAGGTGATTTTTTTTCTTTTAACGATGTTGAATTAACGAGAATAAAGTTATTGTCAATAGTAATAGTCAAGTTTGATTATTTTTAATGAAGTGTATTCTATTTTTATTATTACTCATATTGTCACTTGTACTGTTTCTTATAACATCACTTTCACTATTGCTTATAACATCACTTTTACTATTGCTTGTACCGTTGATTGTACTATTTTTGCACTGTTGCTTACACTTACACTGCCTCTTACACTGCTATTATATTGTTGTTTACACCATATCTTATATATTAACCAAGGAATAATTATAGTAATGGCTTTGGAAAACCAGATAATTTTTAATGAAGAAAATTCAGTGTCTGTTCCTTTTGGGCATGTAGCTGAATCATATATATTACACTATTGCCTCTTAAAAAATACATATTTGAAGTCTTAAAGTTGCTTACAAACTCCACAATTAATTAAAGAAGAATTAATAATGCTTTGTCTAGTTGAAGGTGTTGCTGATTTTTTAGAGTAGAAGGCTACTAGAAATAAAAAATTAACTAATCATATTGATGATATTATAAAACTTACAAACAAAGATTATAAATATGTACAAGAAATTCAAAATAGTACAAAATATGTTGGTTGTGGATTATGTTTTGTTCAGGAAATAGAAATAATCATCAATACAAATGTGAAGAAATTGGAAAGTGTTTGTCTAACTGTTTAAACTGTAATTTATATAATAATTTATAAAATGAGAATGATATGCATTATTGTTCAGTTCATGTTCACTTATTTTTATGATTGTCCTACCTTAATTCAAGCTATCCAGAATTAAAATAGAAGGTACACACCTTCCTACTAATGCAATAAATAATGCTGTTTCAAAAATTTACTTAACAAGAGAAGTTTGAGATAAGATTGTTATTAGTTGCCATGCTAATCATCAAACAATAAAAGAAATTAAGAGCAAATTATTAGTTTCATACAATGGTGCTGAAAAAGAAGAATTGAATGATGCAATATCAAATAGTCATAAAATTTGTAACAATACAAAATTAAAACAGTTTATAGTGTACAAAGATAGATGCCTAAAGGATAAATTAGTGCTATAGACAATACTGCATTATTTAATTGAAGAAGAATTAAAACCAAAAGATTATGTTCTGTATTACCAGCAGCCAGATTTGATAAAACCTGATGATTTTTAGATCACTACTATCAATTAACTGTGTTAGATGAGTTTTGGCTATATAATAGTCAAAAATTTGGGCAATTTTATTTTGAAATTGATGGCAAATATAATCTTAATATTGATAGTAACTATGATTGTTGATAATAATACTGGGCATGGTACACTATTAGCTTTTGGTATATATAATATATAGTATGTTTATTTTTGGGTTTAAATATTAAATATTGATAACAATATTAAACTTTATTATAATTAGGATTAAGTAATTAAGAAAATAATTAGACAGTACACTTGGCTGTAATAGCAGTTAAAAAAATATATCTTGTACTGAACCCACTTGTAAGTATTTATAGCATTATGAAGATCTTCCAAACAACAAAGAATTCAAAAGAATTTGTAATTATATATCTAATTAACTATGGAATCTACTCGCAATAATTAATAAACATTGAGCTACTAAGCTTGGAGTTGAAAATATTAACAAGGAACCATCTTATAGTGATTTCATATTATGCAGACATTCAGAGAAAATTTAAAAGAGTGGAATATTTCATATTTATTCAGATTAGATATGTGAAGAATAGTGAATGCAATTTATTGATAGTAGACATATTCCTAATAATCCAAATCCTATAACAACTAATAATTTTACTAAAAGAATAAACTGTATAATTGAATTACAATTATCTGAAAAACAAATAGTTCTCACATTTCTTGAATGATTCTATAGTTTGAAATTGTTATATAAAAACCTTCATTCTGAAGAGACAAATAATAATATTTATCTGGTATTTTACTATGATCAGACTACCTAATAATAAAATTATTGAGCAGTGATCTATAGTCTATGATAGTTTATTTTTTTTATTTAGCAGTTCGATTTATTTTTTATTAACTATACTATTATGGCAAAGGTATTTTTTTAAAAAATTCTAGTAAAAGTAATATTTTTTAAATAGGATCAGAACTATAATAACAAAACATTAAAAAATAAAAAAAAACTTAAAATTATATAATATAAATGCAATATAATTTTAAGACTTTTAGCTTACAATATTTGTAACTATATAACTAGCTAAAAATTCTAATTATATAACATATGTGAACTATTATTTTTATTTAATTAAAAGTGACATACTCAGCATTTATATAATAGTTTTTTATAATTGTACTAGTATTATTGCTTTTTTTTGGTTCTTGATCTTGAAAATGTACTAACAAATAAAATAAAGTATTAATAAAAATTTTTTTATTAATTATTAAAGTATAATATACAGTACCTTGAGATTTTTGAATTTGCTTATTTTTACAGATAAATTGGCAACTACTAAGAGTAACTGTAGGTTTAGTTGTATTATTATGCAATACAAGTTTTTTTGTTAAAAGTGGTTGCCAAAAAGGCTTGGTTACTGATGTACTGGTATTTTTAATTAATGATATTGGTAATAGATTTACTAAAGGCTTATATGTTTAGAAAAAATATAAAGTTAATAAAAAAAAAATTCATAATATAAATAGTAATAATTATTTACATACTGTTGCTGTTACTTGATTATCTGATGGTGGTAATATTTCTACACTACCAATAAGTTGAGATAATGCTTCTTTCTTTTGTTTAGTTAATGGACGGGTATAAATTCTATATAAAGATTCACTTTATGCCCTGTAATCGACATTGTAGTAACAAGAGAAACTTCTTGGTGAAAAAGTGCAGTAATAGATATTGAATAACCTGAATAATTCACAATATCTTTATTTTCTAATTTAATGCCAACTGCTGTACAGATATTTTTCATAAATAACTTGCATGGCTTATCATCTATTCTTGCATCAAGATACCACTCATCAGACAAATCTAAAAATAAATAAAATATTAGATTATTTAAAATTAAAATTTAAATTATAAAAAAAAGAAAATATTTATTTGGTGCAGGGTGCACTGTGTGCCCCCCTATGAAAACTATGAAAAATGTAAACCTAAGAATAATTAGGGTTAGGTTAGGATTAGTATTAGGGTTAGTGTTAGTGTTCAGGGTTAGGGTTTGGGTTAGGTAAAATTGTGAGAGGATCATTTTTTGTTAGTTATACAACAGGGTTACCCTAGTAAAATTTTGAGCTATAGCAAAATTATTGCAAAGGGTGCACACGGTGCGGTGCACCAAAAAATAATGCCCTAAAAAAAAAAATTACTTTTTTTATTGATTTGTAAATATAAAAATTCGCATTTAAAATCCTTAGATCTTTTAGAAATATAGTATTTTATATTATAAACTGGCCATTGAAAATTATTTAGATATAATAGTACAGGAACTACAAAAGCATTCAAATTTCCATTAATGCCACCTTGATCATTCTTTTGTGAATATTTTGTAAATCGAAGACCCCATTATCTATAAATATAAATTGAGATACCAATAGTTTATAATGTTTACCACCTCGTGGCTGGAATAATAAGCAGCACTACATGAAAACACAATACTGTAACCCTTGAGATGAGTTAATTGAAATAGCATTATGATGAAATATTTGATATAATTCTTTATCAGTCAAATTATCATATTGGTGAGAAACTTATCCAATTTGTTTTAACAGCTTTATCTTTCTATTTAAGGCTTCCCATAAATGTTTAAATTCATTCTTATTTGTAAAATTAAATTTTTAGATCTATTAGAGTGCTGCAAAAGGTATACGCTTAATAAATTAATGCAATTAATTAAAGATGATGGGGTATATTCTTCCTGTGTTTTGATTTGACGAATTCTCAAGATAAATTCTATCATTTCCTTTTTGAGCTGTTTCTTATTAGTAATAGCTTCAATTTCATAATCATATCCAACTTTATTATATTAGTTATTCAGAATCTGAACCCATTTAATAGTAGCTTTTTGGGTATTTTCCAAAATAGTTTTGTTAATTATTGCATTAATTTCCTCATCGGTCAGTTTATAATATGTTTTTTTTTTAGTTACATTTAAAATTTTAAGAAAAGAGAAAGAAAAAGCTTAAATTAATTTAGTCAACTTAAATATTTATACTAAATTTTAACTTTATTATACTCATTATGATAGTAATCACTTTTAACTTAATTGCCTTAATATGAATAATGTCAAATCATCATAAAATACTAGATAAATCTGTTATTAGGTGCTTCACCCCAATAACTTTTGTATCTGATCTGGAAATTTAATGTGCCAGCCTTCTAGGCTCCGAAGAGGCGCAAAAGACTGTTATATTAAATTTCCAGATCAGATACGTCTTCGTATTTGTCACCTAATATTAATTAAATAATGATCAGCAGATCACTATTTAATTAATATTAATGTGCCGAATACTATAGTTATTTGGTGTTTTGCACCCAATAACTTATTATTATGAGGCTGGGCTAGTTACTGTTTTTAATACTCAATTTATTGAACAAGTAAATAATTTAAATAATATTTATATATTTGTAAAATCAAAATAATTATTAATAATATTTTAATTTTACAGAAAAATAAACTTGCCAAAATAACTTCTACTATAAATAGACATTTAAACTATAAAAGACTCTATTTTCTTATAGACTTAGTTGAATTATTTAGCTATTCTAATTATTTTTATATTAAAATAATACAGAATCAGATAATACAATCGAGTTTTTTGATAGTGATAAACTTATTGTTGCATAGTTGTAGAACAGCTTTGTACTTACTTCAGGGCATATTAGCTGAAGTAGTGGTTAGTGAAGCGAAGTGTAATTACAAAATGTCATGGGTTATACGTAATGAAATTGAGGTTAATTATGATAACATGTAAGGGCCAGATCAGGATCAGGTTTACTAGTATGGCGTGATTGTTATATGACAAGATAATTAATGCAAATTAATTATCTTTATTAATGTCAAACGTGCATTAGAATCACAATTCAATTAAAAATTCTAAAATTAGCATTACATGAACAATGTAGTAATTAGTGATTAGAATAGTCTTTATTGCTTAACAATATGTAATTAGCGATTAGTAATAGAATTAATTGTATAAAACAATGTAGTAATTAAATAAAGAAAAGTAATAATATATAAGGCTTCGATCAAAATAAGGAAGAAGCCTAACTTTCACTCCTAAAATTCCTGTTAGTATTCTTAGTGAATAAACCATGACTTGTGCAAACATATTGCTGGTGGTAGTATCTAGTATGATACTCCAGTCATTGCAAACCAGCCAAGCAAGTAAAGTTTATAGGAAAAGACTCATGAGTACATGTAGTATTAAGAAACTACGTGACACTTATTAAATTAGAAAAAGATAATATAAA
The DNA here is from genome assembly GCA_910591965.1 of Dentiscutata erythropus. NCBI lineage: Eukaryota > Fungi > Glomeromycota > Glomeromycetes > Diversisporales > Gigasporaceae > Dentiscutata > Dentiscutata erythropus. Next base: position 9,297 of record CAJVPY010003707.1, read on the forward strand.
TTATTTTTAGCAAATAATAAAGCTACTAGCTAAAAATTGTGATATATAATTTCATAATAGATACTATATTACAAATATAGTTATGAGTAAATATCCATTATGCTTAGATTATATATAGAATAGTCCATTTTATGATATTTGCATTGTCATACTGCATGAATTTTTCACAAGGGAATTGTTCTAATGTAGCAAAAACAAAAAAGAAATTAGTCAATTATTTTAAGAATAAAGAAAGAATAGTACCAGCAAATAAAAAGAATAATTTGATTTATCATGGATCTGTAGATGTTGCATACCAAGAAATCATTTATCTATATGAGTCTAAAAATATTTTGCTTCTATTACTAATATTAAAGATTTTAAAATAAAATTAATTAATTTTTTATCTTAGATACACATATTTTCTATCCAAAAAATAATTTACAATATAGTTCTAAAAATAAGACCACCCTGAAAATAAACATCCCTATAATTTTTTTATTTCTGAAAATAAGTACTCTTTTTAATTATTATCAAATTAGAAACTGGTTTTCTTGTTCATTTTATATCTGAAAATAAGCACCTCTATAACAAAAAAAGGGTCCTTATTTTTGAAACTATATAGTAAGTGTCTGTACTGATTCTTTTTGACCATTAGAGTTAAATTGGCAGTAATTAAATAATGGATCACCTTCAAAGTTGTCTGCCAAACTACACAAACCTAGTCACATACTATGTGTAGTTGCTGACAATACAGACAGTGAAATTTCTACTTCAATTAGGGGCATCCATAAATAACGTTATGTACCCCTACATAGTAGCTCTTAACCCCCCTAGACTATATAAAATTTTTTTAAAAATCTATATGTTTATATATAAAATTTTACAAAACCTTGGATATATTATGACCCAGTGATCCAATTAGGATGATTTTGGTACCATTCGATTCGTCTCTGTGACGAATCCAATAGTACCAAAATCATTTCATTTAGACCACTGGATAACGTTTTATTATCGAAATACTATTGATTTTATAGTAATTTTATAAGAAAACATAATAACCAATAGTATTTTGTTAATAAAACATGATCCAGTGATCCAAATCAAATGAAATTAGTGCCATTCGACTACTATCCTCGAGAGGATTCGAATGATACCAAATAATCTAATTTGGACCACTGGATCAAATTTTAAACAAATTCTTATAAAAAAATTGTGTTATATTTTGGGGGACCCCCCTCTAAATATTGGAAAATCGTTATATTTTGGGGGACCCCCTCCCCCCCTCAAACATAACGTTATTTATGGATGCCCCCTTATAGAATTCAAATAAAAAAAAATATCAAATTTGGTCCAGTAGTTGTGGAGATAGCTTCGCTCAAATTTTAAAAAATTGGTATAGCTTCTATTAGTCTATTCTATAAACGCATCAAGAACGTAAATCAATTTTGGGGTACTTTTTAGACCTATCAAAAAACGATACTTTTGCTCTACGGACACGTCCAAATCACGTGATTTGCACATACCAATATCACGTGATATAGGCATACGAATGTTGTGTAAGTAAAATTTTCTTTACATATTACTATAATTCATTTAAAAAATTTACATCGAATTCTATATATTGTTGTCTAGAAAATTTATTCAAAGTTCGGGAAAATTTCGTTGCCATCTAAGAAAATAGCTGCGGCAAAAATTTTCTAAACTTTGAATGAAAATTTCCCAAATTATTTATTGTAATTATAATCAATATAATAGAAAAGAAGCATAATACTAAACATAGAAGTAAAAAAATTAACAATTGTATAAATATTTTTAATCAAATTTTTATTTATAATAAATTGCTCTACCAGTATCATTTCATTTATTTTCTCTCTCTTTTTTTTATTTATTTATTTATTTACATTGACTATACAATACAGTTATTATTTGAGAACATTAATTTCAAATCGAAATTCCTAAACTGACCTAAACTACAGTCAGCTATCTATATAACGGATTTTGGGTCTTATAATTAATTTTTTTGAAAAATCTTTTATAAAGCTTTTTATTATTTATAACGGATTTATAATAAATTTTAACATTTTAGGTCCGTTATATATAGGTTATTTTTATTATAGATTTCCGTTATATAGTAGTTGACTGTACAAGATTCACATTGCAAGTCTTCCCTCGCTACGACGAGAATTTACACCGGTTATGCCAATCTAACAACACTATCCATAACCTGTATAGATATGGAATACTCTCATCACTGAAAACCTAGTACGGAATTAGGCTGCTCGAAGTTAAACCTCATCGGGAGGATTGAAACGAACATATAAAGTTGATGAATTTCTAGATATTCTAGTTGAGTTTTCGAAGTTAATTAGATAGTTAATATAAATATTTCAATTAAATTAGCAAGATTATTTAAGCTAACATATTTTGCATATTACGTGAAATATATGAGTAAATTCGTTGGTTGATATCACAAGATTTGTGAGAATTATCTGACATTTTGATTGGCTGTTAAATTTGGGGTGAGGCGGGGAATAGTCGAAAGGAGATTATCTTTATGTCCTGCAAATCCTCAAAATTTAGATACCTATATATTACAGACGTTTTTATTATTTATCATGCTGATAATTTTTCTTAGATGTTATCTTAGGTCTGTGTTTTTTGTCTTGTTGGTTACACAAAGATCACCGAGGGAAAATGGGCCTTATTCGCATCAAAATTATATCAAACTTCAAGGAAGATCCTTTTAAAATTTAAAGGGTTGAAACTTTAAGTAAATGTTTCTCAATGAATATTTAACTAATTTCAGTGGCTTTATTTATTTTAATTCTACAACATTTAGGATTAAATAAAAAATAATAATCCAATGAATTTGGTTAGATATCGTGGAGAAACCTCGCTTAAAGTTTTAAAAAAAAGTCTCAAAATTTGGAAAAAAACAAAAAACTATATAAAATATTCTTTTTTCAACTTTAAGCAAAAATTTCTCAACGGTTATCTGATCAAATTTGTTTAAATATTTTTTATTTTAATTTTACATAATTGTAGATTTAAAATAGAAAAGTTTTTATCGAATTTAATTAGGTAGTCATTGAGAAATATTCATTTAAAGTTAAAAAATAAAAATTTATCGCAGCTTCTTTTTTGTTGGTACTAAAACTTTACACGATGTTTTCTCGATAATTATCTTACTAAATCCGATATTTTAATTCTAAAGACTTATTGAATTAAAATAAAAAAAAATTCAATGAATTTAATTAAATAATTATTGAGAAAACTTTGTGAAAGTTTTAGTACCTATAAAAAAGAAGCTACAGTAAATTTTTTTCAGTTTAGTGAAAAAATTTTATGCCTAATAAAAAAATTAATGATAAATTTGGTTTTAAATTATAAATGAAATTTCACGATGATAGCCTGACTTATTTTTAAATGAATTTTTTTTATTTTATTCTGCACGTTTAGGATTGAAATAATTAAAAATTATTGAATTTGGATAGGTAGTTACTGAGAAAAATTTATTTGAAGTTCTGAAAACAATTTATCGCAGTTTATTGTAGATATTAAAACTTTATACGAATTTTTCTCAATATCTAATTAACTAAATTCATTGAAATTTTTTCATTTTAAATTTTATAAGTCAATAGAATTAAAATAAAAAATTTTATCGAATTTACTAATAATCATCGAGAAACTTCGTGTAAAGTACCTACAAAAATAAGTTGCAGTAAGTTTTTCTCAAAGTTAAATGAATATTTCTCAGTGACTACCGAATTAAATTTGATAAAAAAATTTTCTATTTTAATTCTACAAACATTTACAATTAAAATAATAGAATTTTCATCAAATTTGATCAGATGCCTGTTGAGAATTCTTTGCTTAAAGTTGAAAAATGAAATTTTTACTGTTTTTTTTTTCAAAATTTTCAAAATTTTAAGCAAGTTTCTCCACGAAAACAATTTTTTTTTTATTTAATCCTAAAAGTTTGTAGGATTAAATATAAAAAGTTCACTGAAATCAGTCAAATATTCGTCGAGAAATATTTACTTAAGGCATCAAAAAAACCTTTAAATTTTAAAAGGATTTTTGGTTGACCATATTTCCGATGTATTCCGACCAGGAATTTTGGTGATCCCCGTATAAGTTGATAAACTTACACAAATCTGTATGTAGTTAAACACAAGAAATATTGTGACACCTAATTGAGCTATTTATTTGGTTAGGAATATAGTTCGTAAAGCACCCTGTTTCGCCACACAAATTTTCTCTTTTTTTTTAATACATATTAAAATGACAACACTACTACCGGACGAATGTCTTTTAGAAATATTTAATAATTTCCGTACTAATTTTAGAACATTATTTTCATGCCTTCTTGTAAGTCGTCACTGGTG
>CAJVPY010003708.1:0-13666 GCA_910591965.1 Dentiscutata erythropus
GTTCCGGTCTGTCCGCAGTCCCAAAACGGTCCTTAACGACTAAATCTAATTGGTCATAAATGACATAATTACTTACTGTCGGATATAAACAAACATCATATGATCTGTGTTACACCTGATCAAGCAATTTGATTGGGTGATATAAATATCACAGTTTGTTTACAAGGACCAATCCGGGACCAGTCCAGACCGGGACCGATAAGACCGTGGGACTGTTGAAAAGACTGGCTCTGGACTGGTCTTTTTTCAGAACTGGTGCATCCCTATTTCAAACCTAAAACTAAACAATAACTAAGCTATAATACTAAAACTATCTAAACTACTACTCTAATACTCCAAAATTATCATCAAGACTTCTAGGACCTTGGAGTGGAAGGCTTCGAATAGAGGCGTGGAAGACTTGGTCCGAGTTACAAGGTCTTTTGGGTCTTGTATTGGGTTTGCCAGGTTTAATATAAGTATCCTTGGCTTTATACTTCTTACAATGTCTTGTTAATATCGAAACATTCAATACAAATGTTATATATTCTTCTTCTTTAGCATATTATAGCTTTCTTGGTCACATGAGATGTTTCTTCGATAAATGCGGCCCTTCGGTGGTTCAAAATTTGACTTTAAATGGCATTATCGATTTGGATCATCAATTTCGAACGTCACAAGAAAGTGTACTGGCTAAGTTTGGATTTCCAATTACTCAACTACGTCACGAAGATATCTCAGATTTTTAATAAGCTTAGTATGTCATGAGACTTGTATGTCATGGGTAATTATGATGATCAGTCTTATTGTTGGGTATCCTTATATCAAGCAAATTTTGGGCTTAAGATTATTTCTGGCTGAAAAATTTTGGGTCATAGTATAACAAAAATTTCCTATATATTTAGTATATAAAAATGCACTCTATGACTAAAATTTCATGCCGAAAACTTTTATTTAAAGGTTAGAAGTTAGTTAGCATAGTAAAATTTTGCGTTATTTACAATTTTTTGCATTTTTTTATATTTTTTGCATTTGTTTTGTTATACAAGATCCTGTAATTTTATTGGATCTGATCTATGAAATTTATGATCGAGAAGCAATCTTCAGCGATCTTTAGCCTGGAATTTGCTTGACATAACTTATTGTTTAATAATTTCTGATAACAATAAAGTCACGGGAATGATCTTCTTAAATTACTATTTAAAACAAGTAATAAAAATTCTAATCTAGTCAGGGATTCTCCCAAATTTGGAAAATCAGATTTTGTGTAACAGATCATATTCTAGATCGATTCTAGAATGATTTACTGATTTTTATTGGCCCAGCCCACGGTCACCATTTGTTTGCTAAAAATTTTCGATCTTCATAATGTCTATTCATGACTAATAACTATGCGCTTAAAGAGTTGAAGGCCCGAAGTTTTATAATCAGTAAAAAATCAATGACAATCAATTTTTTTTGAGAAATAGATGAGAAGTGAAGTTTTGCTAGTTTTAGATTTTTATCTACAAGTTGAATAAATTTTTACACTTTTTTACAGTATTACAACTGTACTATAGTGCTATACGTTTTATGCTAGCAGTTTTCATATTGAATTTGGGCTTTATCACGAAGATTTAATAGGTATAGCCTTTTTTTATTATGCTTACTCTTGTGATTTAAAAGAATTTCTTACTATTCTTTAAGTTTTCGTACATTTAGAGAACACCATGTTAGCTTTAGTTACAATAACCTTAAACTGGGAGAAGGTAATGCATTAGCACCAAGAGAATAATGCTGTCTTGTATCTTACAGCAGTTTTCAAAATGTGTGAACGGCGGCGATTTCCATATACATATGTGGGAAAACGGAGAATTTGGAAATTTATATTAGTAAAAATCAAAATTCCTGGAAACATAGTGAATTCCTATGATATAGTGATCTGTGGCCGTCACAGCTATAATTTGATAAAAAGGGGGGAAAAAAATCTTGGATCAGAAGGAAAAGTATTAGCAGTTCAGCAGTTATGCTTTTTTGTTATATACATATATTTTTAAATAGATGTTCTAATATTTAAATTTTTTTTTCTTAAAGGTTCTCTGGTGTTCTCAAGTAGCATAATTAGTCAGTAATTGAGATAGTACACAACCATTATGGCGTTATTAATTAGACTATCTTTGATAACTGATAGTATGGATATTGAAGACCGATTGCATGGATGATAATATGATTGCGTATCTTCCTCAATGATTAATTTATGATTGTGTTGGTGCTCAACTATTATGATTAATTAAAATATTGATTTCAATTGATGCTTGAGCAAACGTCTTTGTCATTATTACTACTTAGCAATATTGTTTTTACAAATAGCTATAATTCGAATAATCTTATATCAAAACGGAGAAAGATTTTTGGATCAGAAGGAAAAGTATTAGCAGTTATGCTTCACTTTTTTTTTTTTTGTTATATATAAATAGATGTTCTAATATTAAAAATTTTTTTCTTAAGGTTTTCATAGCATGATCAGCCAGTAATTGAGATAATATACAACCATTACGGCATTATTAATTAGACCATCTTTGAGAACTGATAGTATGGATATTGAAGACTGATAGCATGGATGATAATATAATTGAAATATACTCACGTATCTTCCTCAGTGTGATTAATTTATGATCGTGTTGGTGTTCAGCTATTGCGATTAATTAAAATATTGATTTACTGACTCACAAACGAGAGGCGGGGCGGTGGCTCTCTTCCAGAGCCCGTACTATCATTTGTGTAGAGGGTCGGAATTAGGAAGGAGATACATGTAGCATTAGCGAATAGGAGATTGAAGGAAAAGAAGAAGATTTTATTGAAACTATATGTTTTTTAAGTCTCAATCTTTGTTAAATAGGGTATATTGTACTATTTATTTCTATAGATTTTAATAAATTGCATCATGCGATGTCCCCAGGTATTTTTATCTCGGGGTTTTTAAAAAAATATTGATTTCTTATTGATTTATTTTTTATTCATACAAATTTAATAAATAGCAATTATAAATTAAATTATAATATTATTTCTAAAGCATGTTATATATTTGGTAATTAAGGTATTAAAATATGCTATTCATTTTCATTTAGTTTATTCTATTTCACGTTGATCTAATAAATGAGTCAGAATATTTCTATATGAGTGCTGCCAAGAGGAAAAGGCCAATCGAACTTTTAATATATTTTGTGTACAGTTAGCCATCTATGAAAAGTTTATCATTATAATAAATTTTTTATAGACACTTAACTGTACACAAAATATATTGAAAGTTCGATCAGCCTTTTTTCCTTGGCAGCACTCATATATATCAAGTTGTATGTACTTATTCTAGAGTGATTTTTATTTGATTTTTATATAAATTTAATGGGTTTCACATTTTTCACATGTTAAATTTTAAAAATGTTATCTTTGTAACATACTGAAATAGCAAACACTAAGTATTACAATCATCTCATAATCTTAAAGTTTACAAAGCTATAAAAATGCAGGAGTTTTTTTTTTTAAGTTACTAAGAATTTTAATTTTTTAACATAGAAATATATTGCCTTTGAAAAGCTGATAATTACCCAAGCTTTATCAACTCTATTTATATTACTGCACTAGCAAAATATAGGGTTTTTTTATTTTTGGCACTATAAAACATAGACTACTGTATACTACAGTATTATTAAAATCTAAAACACTTATTGAACTTTTTTTGATTGTTGAAAACTATTTAATTATTAAACATTTCTTTATTTAAACTATTCAAATAATAAATGTTTTAATGGTTGTTATTATTATTATTATATAGTTTTTTGAATAGTTTTTGTATTTATTTTTATTATTATTATTTTTATTATTGTTATAAAAAACTTTAAAAAAATCAAATAAAGCCACAATATAAAAGTTAAGCCAAACCAAGTATATAATAATTTATTTAAGTTTTTTATTATAATTTATTTATTCTAAGCTTTAATTACTTTATTAGTGGAATCTGGTAAATCTAGTCAAAGATGAAATGCAAGAGTTACCTTGTGCTATTGCTTCCTTAGTTTCATTATATAAAGATCTTGGATTGTTAAAATGTAAAACTGAAGAGTACCAAACAAAATGGCATACAGATAATAATTTAGCAAAAAGTTGTCTTCCATTATATAATAGATTTTTTCCTGAATTAGTTGAAATTCAAACACATTTAGAAGATTTTTCTTTATGTGAAGTGCACTATAATCAGCTTGTTATATTAGATTTTTTAAGACAAATTCTTTCAGATTCTAGCTATGTACAAATATCTAAAAATAGACAAAATAAACAAAAGCAAACTCAAATAGAGTATACAGATATTGAAAATAATACTTGTGAAATTAGCATTCAAACTGATAATAAGGAGACTAGAGATATTGGTATACAAGCATTTGATAATACATTATATACTTTTGAAAGTTATATTTATTTATTAGAAGCACAAATAAATATAAAAATAAATTAGATAAAGGATCTTAAAAAACAATTAGAGTATGCATATGATTATGTGATTGAAAGTTGAAAGCACATTCAAGAAATAAATATAATAAATAAAGAACTAGCTAAACAAAATAATGCATTAAATATAACTGGAAAACTCAATTTAATAGTTCAAAAAAAAGAATTGATTCTGTAATTCAAATTGCAAATCAGGAACGACAAAATATTTATAATGATATTGAGTCATTAATTTTAAATAAGCAATGTTTTTACTTAATAATTTGTTAAATTTTGCATCTGATAATTGGTTGGCTAATTGTAACCAGTTCTTGTAAATTTTATTAATACTCTTACATATAATGATAGTAATAACTCTAATACTTATACTTTAAATGAAAAGGTTTTAAAAAAAATAGTTGCTATTGATGCTATATATGGATCAAGATATAAAAACTATATATCAGAAATAAATCTTGCTATAACTAGAATTAAATATTCGATTGCATGATCAAAAACAATTATTGATATTGATAATCATGAAATTAGTTCTAGAAGTTACACTAAATTTATTAATTGGCTTGAATCATTAGCAGTTGAAATTGAACCTTTATCTAAAAGACTCTTATTTTTAGCTTTCGATAATAAGCAATGTGGTCAATATAATTATCTTGATCGTGGTAATAATACAGTTATATATCATATAGTTACAGGTTTTCTTGCACTTAATATGAATAAAAATGATTATACTCAATTTACAATTAATCCATGGCTTTGTGATTCATTAACTGATGAACAATATGATAAGCTATATTATATTATACCTGAAATGCAAGCAGAACATAAATTAGAATTAAAAATATATTTATAATTAATTTTAGAAGAGCTTGTCGCTAAAAAAAATAAAAAGGTCAATATAATTGATCAAGCTATAAAAAATCAAAAGGTACTGGAAGTCAATCTAAATGGTGCAAAAAATGCAATACAATTAATATTAATAATAAAAAACATAATTGCCCTAATTGCAACAAAAAACTTGATATATTGGCTAATTTACAAGCAGAATTTGCTAGTAAATTTACTTCAATTAGTACAGCCTCCCAATCAAAACCTCTTGTAATAAAGCCTCATATATTTGCTCAAGAGCAAAATAGTTTCAATATTGATCGAATTAGTATTATACAGCAATTAAACTCTGAACACAATATTGTTATTCCTGAAATGTATGTACCAGATCAATTAGGATTTAATCCTAACTCAATAGAAAATATCAAAAAAGTACTAGAAAATATGCAAAATATTCCTGAAATAAACCAAGGAAAGAGAAAATGGCTATCTGTTACTTGTGATAGTGTTCTTTATACTTTAGCTCAAAGAATTAAAAAAGACTTTCCATTGCTTATATTAATTCCTGGTGCTTTACATGAAGAGATAAATATGCTTAAAGCATTTGTAGAATTAAATTGGTACTATTATTATATTTTTTATATTTTTTTACTAAAGTATATAAATTATGTTTTTTAATATAAAAATTATGTTTATTTTATTTTTATTTTATTAACTTATTTTTTTAAGGTTGATTGATATTAAACAATTTGCTTCTCTTCAAGAATATAAAACTGAAAATCAACATGGGTTTTTTAAAAAGTGTGCTGATCATCACAAATCATGAAATTCTATTTGTAATATTTATCAGATTACATATGAGTTATTATGGCCATATATAGCTATAACAAAAAATCTCTTAGTTGATAACTATCTAGATTGGGCAAAAAAACAAAATGATCATGTATATAAATTAAAATTTAAACAAGTAAGCTTTTTAATAAAATATTAAATATATTTAAAATTTTTAACTAATATAATAATAATTATTATAGATATTTACCTATCTTCAAGCAGTTATTAATTTTCGTATAGGAATTAAAAACAATCGACCATTGTTAGTAAGTGCAGCTCAATGTATATTTGCTCCAATATGGTCTGGTCGTAGACATCCTATATATCATTTACTTGAAATAACATATGAAGAACAATTAATGCGATTAAATCCTAAGATTAAATAATGTATAGAATTATATTCAGTTATTTCACAATCAGGATATAGCAATCAACATCAAGGTATTGATGCTATTCTTGAAGAGGTTAATAAATATTTAAAGGCCTTAATTCCACCTATACCTTTACGAAAATATTGGAGAATAGCAGCATGTAATTGTATAAAGTTTATAAAGGTTAATAAAACTATATTTGCATTTAAAAAATTATTTTTATACTTACAATATATATTTTTAATAATAATTAGCTACATCATACATTATTTAATATGATTGGACATGTGGATAATGAATCATCAGGAGGTCGAATACATCCAAATTATACATTAGAATCATGGTGATTTCGGGTTTATTTGCATAAAACTAACTTTTTAAATCCTCAAGATAATAATTGTGCTTTTAAAAGCCTTGAAGAAGAACATCTACTTAATGAACAACTAAAAAATTTTAATAATTTAGCATGTGAAAGACAAATAATATTAATTAATAAAACTTTTAGAAACAATAAACCTAGTTTCTTGCTCCGACCAATACCTATTACTGCTCAAGAAGCAGCAGCAGCCATGGATAAAAAAAAATGCAAAAAAAAGAACTTATAGCAATTATTAATTCATTGCTAAATTCTATTAATACTTCAGATCGTCCAAATTATCATGGATTACAGCAAAAATCTAAATATAAGTTGCTAGAAATTTTACAGAGTATTAGAGATTTGCATAATAATCAAAATGAACTTGAAAATGAAATAGAATTAGAAAATTAAAATATGTAAAGATTAAAATTTAATATAGGTGGGAATATATAAATAATATAAGATTATTTAATATAAAAATAATTATTTGAACTAATCTAAACAGATTTGAGAATAGCTAGGGTTAGGGTAAGAGTCATAGTATAGTTTTTAGTTAGCTTTAGGTTAGGGTTAGAGTTTTTTTATATTAAATTATCTTATAATATTTATATATTCCCACCTATACTAAATAAGTTCTCTCCATTTTAAAATTTAATAATAATAATAACAATAATTATTATCTTTTATTTGCTTAAGACAAAAATCTGTAATATATCAATTCCATAGTTTACTTATATAGTTTTGATTTACTTGAGTTACCACCCAAATACTACCGGTTCTCAAAAATGGTCTACTATAGTGTTTGAGCACTATCTCAATCACTAGCTAATCACATCAAGCATGCTGCTTGAGAACACCCATATTCTCACATACCATCCTCAATGTGATTAATTTGTATCTTCGCTATTAAAAAATCTGCTAGTTGTACATCGGAATCCACAGTTTTTTCATCAGCCAATTCTGAAGAATTATGAGTAGTTGCAACGATTGCAGTTGCATGAAAAATATTATCAGAAGATGGCAACAGGCCCTTGAGCTTTGCCAGGGTGATACTTGAGAATGCCCTTAATCAGAAGAAAATTCTATTTATAATTCTCCTCTATACTTAACACAGCTCCGTTTATCTCACCAACAATCATTTCACCAATGGCTTATTTAACCGACATCATGAAAGTGATAATTTACTAAGCATAAATACAACTAATTAAATGTAACCATAACCCTAACTCTATGTAATATTGGCTAACTGAGCTTTTGGCGAAATGATTGCTTTGCCCAGTTGATATTATGGTAGTTTTTGTTCATAAAATTTCTGGAGAAAAATTACTTGGATCAGGTACCCAATTATCATCAGAGACCCCATAATCACCATGATCTTCAATAGGATTTCCTGTATGCCCAAGCTCCTCAACCAATTCATTATTATATTCATCACCCATCCAGCTGTTTACCAAAAATCGTGCGGCATCTTTACGTGTCCTATACATGTAATTAAGTTTATCATAGAAATAAAATGTATTTAATTGCAGATCCAGTAATTTTTTCCAATAGCACACCAGAAGGATCCAATAATCTCAAACATTTAACAGTTGATATAAGTATTGATTATATCATTTGTGCCTGCACCAGGAATAAGTAATCTTTTCTTAAATCTATAATCATCAGGTCTATATCAGTATTGACATTGTAACGATAAATTTAATACAGAAATAGGCTCGCTGACTTATGCAGAATATAAAGATTGAACGAGACGATGTCTATAATTGTATCTAAACGTCTCATACAGATCTAAGAAAATACCCAATTCTTCATATGCAAAAGTAAGTGTGTATTTGTTTTTTTTTTAAAAAAAAAAAGATAACAAATAACTAAATATGAAATAAAAGAATGATACTTAGCTCAACAGTTTTCCACCTACATACAAGTAACAGCCAACTTGATAACCGTTTCTTATACGGTAAGTGTTTAGCCTAAGTTAAGGTTAGGTGATAGAATAGTTTAGGCTGGTTCTGAACGTAAAAAAAAAAGTTTCGCTATATAAAAATGAAAAATTCTAATTTTAACCGGGGTAAAAACACTGGGAAGCAAGAACATTCTAAGTAAAAATGTTCAAACCGCGCCCTAACCCTAAAAACGCAAGGGCGGTAATTTTACCTCCGGTTATAATTATTTTCCATAAAAGTAATATGTTTTCTTAAGAAAAATATGACTTTTTTTATGCCGAATTAATATAAAATTTAAGATAACCGCTATAAAGCAATAAAGAAAGTAAAGAAAGTCCGTATTCAAATTTTTGCTCGAACGATTTTACTATGATCTAGTCTTGTGTGACCGAGACATCTAGAATCATCGGATCGATGATCCTATACCATAAATGGAGTGATCGACACTGTCCAAATATGGAAGTATTCCTGACTGTAATTCTTATGTTCTTTCGATGGATTTTACAGTTTATAAATGACTTAGATGTCAAGAGGTATAGTTTATTAAGGAACAACTTCTACTATTTGAAGTTTTATGTTTTGAGTTGTAAAACTCTGTAGAGTTTTCTTTAATTAGCGTGAAAGACATCGCTCCTTTATAGTTTTTACATTGCTACGGCTTTAATGCTCAGCAACTAATTTTACATATGCAAACAAGTTTCTTTTCCTTGAAAGATGAAGAAAATTCATTTATTTCATTTCCGAAATCTTCTTCACCTTCGATCCTACCAAAATAGGTATGTTAATTTTACGTTACTACTATATTGTCTAACTATGCTAAGCTTATACTTTTAGAACATAACCGGTACAATGGTACAAAAATAATGAAAAAAGATAAAAATAGAAAAAAAATAAATTTGGGGGCCACAGGAGCCCCTTACAACGTACATATATTAATTTTTTTTTGTGCATATCAGAACTACTACTACATATGTTGACGTGTAAAATGGCTATCCAATCATATCTAAGGATTTGCACATATTAGTTCATAAGAAATATAAAATTTGAATATTATGTGACTAATTTTAAAAACTTATTAAATATTTACTGTAATATCTTATCTCGCAAGCTTTTTGCGCCTACTTTAATTTTACGGATACGCATGATAGTATTATGATTTAATCTTATTTTAATTTAGTTATAAGACCTATTTATACTTATGTAAAGTATATGCACTAAAATAATTATAGCATATATAATTTATTTAAAAGTTTAAAGTTAACTAAAACAAATAAAAAAACAGCTGATACAGTACAATAAAAATAAGTAAGAAAAGAAAATCCCGTCCCAAAAGTTTGAAATTATTTTACGCTAGAATATAGGATTGAAACAAGCTATTATTATTTAATTTACCTGGCAATCTAATAATATCTGAGTTAAATTTCTCAGAAGACCAAATTATGGCTACAGTCATTTAAAATATCAGAGATAGTCACTTTCTTTAAATTTAGATAATATATCTATCTATCCTTTGTATCTGTCGTAGTCGTTGTAATCGTAGCCTATTCATCCGTAGTCTCAGACAGTCCATTTTTCAGGTAAGACTGGTTTTAATAATCCTGGTGGCTTGTAGCCGCCGAAACAGAATTTATATATAACCAAAAGGAAAGCAGTTGAACCACCAAGTCCAGAAAGAAATCCAACAACAGTGGTCGAGCTCACTTTGCTAAGTTTAGGTTAAAATAGTTAATTTAAGTAGGCAAGATTTATATAATATTTAATATATTAGAAGAATTTATTAACTTACTTTACTTGCGTATAAGTAGTCAAAATTGATGACATATTAGAAATTAGTAAAGTAGTATACGGAGTAGGTAAATTTGAAAATCAGCGTTGCTATATTGTCCAATCGATACTTTTGGCAAATGGTGGTAATAAGATAATAAATAGCCGTATAAACAAGTAACTATTACAATCATGAATTTAAGATTCCTGCTTACATATTCTAGTTGACAACCCAATATAATTAACTCTATGTTCGGAAGTTTTACTGGCAACTTCAGTAAACATAGCTTTTTCTAAAGAAGTGTCGAGATCTTGATATTGAATGCGCTCTAAAAGTATATAATTCCACTGCATAAAATAGTATTAAATTAATTAAATTAATTAAATAAATTATAAATGTTAATAAATAAACAAAAATCAACATTATGAATATTAAATTTTGTTACTTGAAATGGCGAAAGTGTGTAAAGATTTTCATATAATAATGAAGAAAGTTTGTCTTGAATATGACTTGCGGTTTTTGAGTTTGCTAAACTTATGCTACCACCAGATAGGAAATCACTAATATTTATTTGGTTATATCTCTGGATCAAGTAGAATTACGATTGGATAAGAAGAGTTACTTGAATCAACAGTGTAAATTTGAAACTCAACAGTCAATGAACTCGAAAATAAAATATTGTTATGATAAACGCTGTAGTCTGTGTTAGTTGTGATATTATTACTACAATCAGATGTAGCAGTTGTATTAACTAAATTTGATGAAAATTTAGATAAAATAATTATGTCGATAGAAAAGAATTACAGTAAAAGAAACATTTAACAACAGAATAACATACCGATAGTACATGTAATATTATTGATCTGACTGGATCCGGGGATAAAATTGACAGCTAAGTAATAAAAAGCATAATAATATTATGTTAGTGGTAAATTATCATAATTAATTCCTTAAAGAAACTTACCAGAAACAGGTACATCGCCAGCTGATCTCGACATTTGTAGTGATGAAGGACCAGTAAAACTAAGGAGGTAGTAAATTATGTAGGCTATAATTAAGGCATAAATAATGAAGAGACAAATCATTCTAAATATTCTGAAACATTGAGATTCTTTTTCTTTTGGACTGTCTCTGTCAATTTCACACCAAAATAAACAGCAAGCATCATATATTTTTTTATTATTCATTTCTTATTAAAAATTTTATTAAGTATGTGAATGTGAAATGTTTGTAACAATGCCAAATAGCGAGAGAAATTCTTCAGATATTTATAAAATTCTGAAAACAATTGCATGATATATAATCAAAATCAATAAAATAAATTGTAACAAATATTGATCCATATATGTTATAAAATTTGAAATAATGAACTAAAATAGTGAAATAAGATTTATCTTGAAATTTTTCGTTTTCCTGTGTAACAAGTAATATAGGTTTAAATCCAGCTAAATAATCATTGACGAGTGTAAAAATTTAAATGCGAAACCTCTCAACGATCACTTAGAGATAGAACTTTTTATCTGACCGATCCGGATAATCCGAATATGACAATTATTCGGATAAATTTTGATTTCAGATAATTAGACCGGATTATCCGGGTATCCGGGTATCCGATAATTTATCCGATAATTAATATATGATGACGATATTATGATAATGAAAGTCAGATAAATTATTAAAAAAAGTTTAATATATTAGATAAAATATGCGATTATTTAAAATAAAAAATTAATCATAAAAAAATCAAACATAAAAAAAATTTTTTTGTCTTATTCTTGTTAACCATGGACGAAATTCACGAAAGTAACTCAAGCAATAATTCTCAAAACTCAAAAAAAAGAAAAGTTGATACTTTACCTTTAGCATTGGGTTCTTCTAATGAAACTGATGAATCCGATGAAGAAAATTCAATAAGTAAGGTGTAGCTTTATTTTAAGAAAGACAAAATCAAACAAGTTGGAAGATGTAAAGTAAATATACTTGGTAAAAATGGATATGGACGATGTGGAAAAGAAGTAAATCTTAATACTGCTAAGTCAACGGGTAATTTTTGGTATCATCTCAAAACAGCACATAGTATTACTAAAAATGAACATAATCAAATAAATTTTATTCGTAAGCAAATCTTGAATAATAAGATCGTATCCGTTATATTTAAGGATCAACAACCTCTTTCAGTAATTGTGGATGATAGATTTATTGAATTAATGAAGGAAGCAGTTCCTAATTACAAACTTCCATCTAAAAAAGCTATAAAAATTTTGTTGTCACAAGCATTCACACATACAAAGCAACAGCTTATGGATAAACTTTCAGAGTTGCTTTTTTATGGTTTATTAACAACTGATTTGTGGACAGCACGATCAAAAAATGGATGGAATTACCTGTTCATATTTGGATGAAAATTTTAAATTGAATGAATTGCTTTTAGCTCTTAGATATTTGCCATATCCACATACGGGTATGTCTATTGCAAATATAGTAGATGATATTATTAATAAGTGAAATTTAGATGAATGAATTTTTTGTATTACTACTGATAATGGAAGTAACATGGTTAAGGCAGTATGGTTTTTAGCTGAATTAACTCGAATACCATGTACTGCACATACTTTACAGCTTGTAGTTGGAAAAGGGCTTATTCCTTGTGAAGTACTTGTTGCCCGGGCTAGAAGGTTAATTAATTTTTTTATAAGCCCAAAACAAAGTGAAAAGTTAGAACGCATTTGATGATATTATTTATAAGGATGCAGATGAGGAAATAGATGAGATAAACAATGGAACTCGACGAATCCGAATTAATATACCCCAAAATTGTGATGGGTTTATTAAACAAATCAAAACTGCTTTAAATAAAAGCTTGCATCATTGTTATTCAGTTCCTTTTGAAGTTGGCATGCTAGCAGCATTGTTGGATCCCCGATGTAAATCTCTTAATTTTGTCTCTGAAACTAAAGATAAACATATTAAAAAATATGGTTGCAAGCTTACTATCTAATCATGAAGAAGCTCAACAAATAATTAAAAGTGACAATTCACTTATTACTCGAATACTTCAGCTACATCGTCCTCAAACAGATGAAGTAACTGATTATCTTGCTCAAGCAGA